>CAUYPK010043806.1:0-21035 GCA_963574355.1 Loris lydekkerianus
CTAAGAAGAATATGTTCCAGCTCAATCCATGTAAACATGAAAGAGGTAAAGTCTCCATCTTTCTTTAAGGCTGCATAGTATTCCATGGTATACATGTACCACAATTTGCTAGTCCATTCATGGGTCGATGGGCACTTGGGCATCTTCCATGACTTAGCAATTATGAATTGGCCTGCAATGATTAATTTTAAATGTCACAGGTCTAACAGCCAATTCTATTATTTTTCATTACCAAGTAAGTAAAATTTATAATGCTAAAATGTAGCTATGTTCTTGTTTTAGTTAATTTGTGCTGCTAAAACAAAACACTACAGATTAGGTAACTTAGAAATATTAGGAATTATTTTTTATAATACGAGAGGCTTACAACCCAAGATTAAACCACCAACATTAGACATCTGATGAAGGCCTTCGTGCTACATCTCACATGGCAGAGGGTATAAGGTCAAACCAGTCTAAGGCTTCATTAAATCACTTTTTATAAGAGCTGAATTCCACTCATCAGGGAAGAGTATTTTCCCTGATCACATTTTAAAGGTCTTACCTGTTAATACTATCACATTGGAAGAACTTGAATTCTTCAGTGGGCATATTCAAACTATAAAAGTTCCATTTCAGATTGATTCCTTTTTCAATCATTCATTTAGCAAAACAGACTTTAATTGAGTTTGTGTTGTGGTCATATCACAGGCTACAAATACATTTCAACAATCATTGTAAGAAATTATTTTTGGCTAGTGAATTATAATTTTAGATTCATGACGATGAATGCTTAAACTGAAATGGTACTACTTAAATTAATCAGGTAGCTCTTCAAAGTAAGAAATACTAACAGCAACTGTAAGACTTCTAGAAGAAAATTTTGGAAAAATTCTTATAGACATTGGCCTAAGTAAAGAATAATAAATAAATCCCCCCCCCCAAATAATCACAGCAACAACAAAATTAAATAAATGGGACCTGATCAAATTGCAAAGCTTCTGCACAGCCAAGAATAAAATAGCAATAGAGTGAATAGACAACCTACAGAATGGGAGAAAATATTTCTATGCTATACTTCTGATAAAAGGTTAATAATCAGAATATACAAAGAACTAAAGCAAATAAGAAAAAATCCAACAATTCTATTAAAAAGTGGGCAAAGACATGAACAGAAACTTTTTTGAAGAATATAGAACTACCATACAATCCAGAAATTCTACATTTAGGTATACAATTAAATGTATTGAAAGTAGAAACTCAAACACATAATTATACACTCACATTTATATTAGTATTATTCACATAAGTCAAAGGGGGAAGGAATCCAAACGTCCATCAGCAGATGGAAGCAACCCAAATGTCCATCAGCAGATGGATGGATAAACAAAATATGGTCATATACATGCAATTAAATATTATTTACCCTGCAAAGGAAGGGCATTTTGACATTTACTTGCTGAGTATAATGAGCTAATCGCACAAGGACAAATGCTGTATGATTCTATTTACATGAAGAAGCGAGAGTAGTCAAATTTGCAGTGGGCGAATGTGCAATGGCAGTTGTCAGAGGCTGAGGATGGAAAGATACAGAGAATTAGTGTTTATGCTTACAGAGTTTATTTTGGAAAGATTAAAAAGTTTGGAAACACATGGTGGTGATATTTCAAAACAATGGATATACTTAATTTCACAAAATTTTATACTTTATAAAGGTTCATATGATAAATTTTATATTCTGTATATTTTGCCACAATAAAATAATATTTAGTTCTCTGTATGTTCCAACAGATACATGCCTCTAGTTTATCAACCAATCTTCATGACTACATTAATTTAAATAGGTCAGGTATTATAGTTCCATTTTTCTAAGAAATAAGGATATCTCGCATAGTTGAATTTGTAGCAAACTCATAAATATAAAACTTCAGTATATTGTTCAAGACTCTAATATTTATTCCAGGTAGTATTATCTCTAAGTTAGAACTTAACTGGTTATTAGATGTATATTCACTTTTGTGCAAATGTTTCCTGGAAGAAAGTAGCCAAGGACAGAAAAAAATTATTATTAATTCCTATTTACAAATACAAAAATATCAGGTCATGAAAACTTAACAACCCTGAAAAAAATATCTTTGTCTGATTCTAAGTAAAAATATATTATCCTACACTTCATATTTAGGAGTTGATCTGGATATACATTAATAAAGCTAATAAAGAGTAGCTATTTTTTTCACTGCTCAAATATGGAACACACTGTGCCAGAGAAATATCCCAAAGGAGTGATTATCAGACAATAACCATATCTTCTCTTCTGTCTTACTGTTAATTAAATTAATTAATTATGTGGCCTTTCCCCAAGTGGACTTGGTTTAATATGCAGCATGTAATTAGCACTCAGGAAATGGAGATGAGGTGATCTTGCTCATGGTTACACAAAGCCCTAACACAAAGAACCTTGTAATAATGTAAGTGGAGAGAGCTATTTTGATTCTTTTTTAAACATTTAACCAAAAGTATTCATTGCTAAAAAGGATAACACTGGAAGATAGTATTTTGGGCTGGAGTCTACTAAGAAGATATAATTCATGCCTTTAAATAGTCCTAAGTAAAAATTCTTTTTAGTAATGTTCCCAACTGTTACATTTATATCATAGGTGAAGGTCAACCACAGGTTTAAACAAAGACAAGATGAAACAATTAAAGCTGCTCTTATATTGAATGTTTGATTTTTAAATTATCTCAATAAAGTTTTACAATTTTCTCCAGAAAAAAAAAGAAAAAAAAAAAACAGTACTAAATAGAAGCCATTTGAAAATGTAAATTGACTTTATTATGTTAATATAATTGGACAATATTTTACTTATTGATAGATAACTTAGTTAACAACATTGGTCCTGGAATCATGTCTCCTTGATTAAAATTTGAACTGTGACACCTACTACTTCTATGTACATCATTTACACAAGACCAATTTCTGCAAATGTGGATAATAATGCCTACATATTAGGGTTGCTGAGAAGAATTAGATGAGTTATTACATACGAAACAGTAAAAACAACCACCTGGCACATAATTACTATTAATGATTGTCATTATTATCATTACTATTTGAACCATTTTATTTATTGAGTTAACTATGTTTGTTACATTTTTATATTGAGTATATAAATCAATGTGTACAAGAGAATAAGCTAAAAAAATTAGAGTAAATTATTTTGAAGTACCTTCTAAAATTAATGTTTACATTTTAATGTTAAAATGTATTTATTTAAAATATTGCCAACATTTATTTTCTCTCTATAATATTAATTTTATCTATTTTATGCACATGTTCATACAAAATAAATATGGAATTTCAAATATGGAAATAAGTTGTGGAAATTTACATCAAACTATAGACTCATAAAAAGATAGATGCATTTCAGGAAACATAGAAAGCAACAAATAGAAAAAAAGCCACTTGATAATCATTCTTTTACAAAAAGTAGCAATAGTATTTTCTAGATTTTAATAGATAAATGACAACAGTTTCTTTCTTAAATGGTTAGCATGTACAAATGTAACAAAAGAAAATGTGATGTTTCACATTATGTTGACTACCTTCAAACATGTGCATACAAAGACAAAAATTAATGATATAAATAAAGACAAAACCAATATTTAACATTAAAGTGCAAACATCACTTTTAGAAATCACTTCAAGATAATTTAGTTAAATTTTTTTTTTTTTTTTGAGACAGTCTCTCACTCTTTGTACACACTGGAGTGCTATGGTGTCAGCCTAAGGTACAGAACCTCAAACTCCTGGGTTTAAGCAGTCCTCTTGCCTCAGCCTCCCAGGGCCTGGCCACAATGTCCAGCTAATTTTTCTATTTTTAGTAGAGATGGGGTCTCATGCTCCCTCAGGCTTGTATGGAACTCCTGAGCTCCTGTTTCAGCCTCTCAGAATGCTTGGATTACACGCATGAGGCACCTGGCTACTTTAAATGTTTTAATTTGCATTTTTCTCTTGTACACATTGAATTTCTTCTTCTGTAGGTCCTTGGTTTCAGAAATTCGAAGAATGAATCCAAGGGACTACAGATCAGGGGTAACACAGGATTTATTTTACAGAAAATAATACAGGAAAAGCACAGAGGGAAAGACGTAAGTCAGAAAATCTCTTCCCTGCCTGGTATCTTTGTCTAGGGGTGTATGTAGTAACATGGGTCCTTTGTAGTTACATTCGGCCATTTGGCGGGGACTTGGTAACAAAGGAAAGGATACAGTCCCTTTTGCCAGAGCAAGATGAATAAGTGCATTAATGAATGGATACAGTTCATTCATGAAATTGGCCAGGCTTGGGAAATTTACATGAAATTGACCAGGCCACGGAACTAAGGGTTAGTGGAAGTGGGAGAAGCCTGTATCATCCTTGGGCCTGTGAAATGCTCACGAGGAATAGTGCAGCCAGAGGACTTTCTAAATCCAAAGATGGTTCTAGGTTGGCACCGGCAGCAGCGTGGGCTGTGCGGTGGTCTCCATTAACTAACTAGGGACCTGCCTTGCTCATCCTCTCTGTTGCACTTGGTTCTCCGGCTCTGCCTCCGCTCCTCTGCTGCACCAATACCGCAAGCGGAGATGAAGAAGGCAAGGAAGGTCCTGGGTGGCTTGCACTGACCAAGCCGGGGTACACCGCCCTGTATTAACATAGATGGATAAAAAATATTCAATACAAAAATGACATAGTCGTCTCAGCTTATTCTCAAACACCATTATATAGTTTGCAACTTTTTCACAGTTGCTTTCTTATCATAAGTGAAACTACTCACCAATATCCATTTACTAATGTAAACACATCTGCCAATATAACTCTTCCTTCTAAACTGGAGCACGCTATATAACACTGGCATGTCTTAATTGATCCATTCGCATATGTCCCTTTACCTTCCTCATTCTTTCTTTAGTTTTGCTGACTCCAATTCTAGTGTGCATAAATTGTGTTTACTAGACTTTTAATTATATCATCTACATCCATTCTAGTCCATTCTAGTGATATCTTAACCTCACATATCTGGAAACTTTTCTATTGCATTATGTACTGTACTATATTTTGTATTAATGAATTATTATATTTTAGTTCTTGTGTATATGTTTCTTCAATATTTCAAATTTATTTTGTTCATTTTTACATCTCTATATTTTAAGTTTGTTATCACTTTAAATTATAAAATTACTAAATACATAAAAGACAAGTAGAAAATCCAGAAAATCACAAACAAGTGAGGGTCGTAGGCTAACATATTTTCAGCATCCAATACAAGGATATATTTTTTATTAATATTGATGTGTATGTATATAATCCAGTTACCTTGATCTGAAGTATTTTTAATGGTAGAAACTTCTTAAAATTTCATTTTGGCTTTCTTCACTTCAGTCATGAAGTCCACGGGATCTTGGTTTTAGCACAGTCTATGACCAACAGTGAGTCTAGGATTATAAAAGGAGTGAGGAATAAGTGGTATAAAACCCAGCCAGGTTTTGTCTCTCTTCATACATAGTGATTAAAGTTTATCTTTGTAATATTTTTGTGAAAAAACAATGCTAAAATCTTATTTAATGTAAAATTATTTCAGTTTGCCTAGAACATTACTTTGACTCCTTTAAGTTAATAAATCATGTCAATGTATCATGAGTATGTGAAAAAGTATCACATTATATTATATTGGCTTTAAACTACATTTTAATATATAATCAAATTTAATAATTTTCTATGCAACTAGTTATGCAAATGCATAGTACAATTAATAGACATATGGTAATTATATATCATTAACACTAATGACTTCATGTTATTACAGTGTTGTCAATTATGCATTTTAATCACTTTTCTTTTAACAATGACATGATAAATTTTACTCAATTTCTGACAATGACTTCTATATATCTTAAGTAAACACTCACATTATGTTATACTATTACTTAATAATTGACTGTTGGATTATTTTGGTAGTACTTATTTAAGCTATATTAATCTGTAGAATTTTCTAATTATTTTCAATTTGCATATGTGTTTAATAATACCCAATATTCATCAGAGATAAAATATAAATTATTTTAATGTTTTCTTAAATTTCTAAAACTTTGAAAATAACTCTTTAAACACATGTCCCCTCTTTAAAAATGCATTAGCAATACTGAAGATTTAATCCATGAAGTTCCTTATACATAAATTTTCTATATCTTTGAATAAAATCTACTTGTTTATACTTTTCTAGAAATTACACATTTAATAACATTTCCAAATGTATTAGTATAAAGAAGTACTTTCAGGTATAACAAATGAAATATATGCCTTATTTTCTTGTATCAAGGTATTCTAAATTTTCTTAATTATGCTAGCACTTTTAAAACTCATTTTAGTGATTTGTAAAGAACATTCTAGAACATATTTATTCATTAAATTGTTTCTATTCTTTTTGATTTTCTAAAATTGTTTATTGTTCTTCTAAAACTTATATTGCATTTCTATGGTCTTTATTTTTATTTTTCTATTTAAAAAATTAAAGCATCTAATTATTCTCTAGTAAATTATAGTTTCAGCTTCAACCTATATATTTTATTACATATGTTATTTTAATAAAATGTATATTTATAATATTTAATTTTGGCCTCTGACAAGAATTTTAATATTTTCTTTAACTTAAGATATATTAAGATAATATATTTTCTTTAATTTGAAGTCACTGGATTCTGTTTATGTACTTTCAACTTAATATTTAGTTTTATTAGATTGTTAGCCAGGGATGTGGCCTGTACTCTCTTAGATATTTTTGAAATTTGTTAAAATTTTACTTGAGAATTATAATATAACCATTAAGGAAGGAATTAATGAAATTGAAAAACTAAAGGATTATATTTTCTGCATTAATAAAACACATAATCTAAAATAGCAGTAATTATCAACATCTATAAGGCCTGTAACAACAACAAGGTAGGCATTCAAAAAAAGAAAAAACAAACAAACAAACTGACAGCTTTCATTACTATTACTATTACTATTGGAATATTTAACTTGTCTTTCTCATTTCTTGACAGATCAATTAGACAAAAATTTTAAAAATAAGACAAAAGGTGTCAGATACAGTTAATATTATGAATTTAATTTATATCAATGACATACACCAAAATTCCTTTGCTAATCAACTTCTTACTTCACTTCTTACCTCTTACTTTGTAGAGACCTTGCTTTTGGTAATTTAGAACCAATAATCTAGACCCAATACTGCTTGAGGTTTATAAATTTAATGTCTTTTTAAATTTTTATTCTACGTTATAAATGCTGTGTTCATCTCCTTTGTTGAGTTAAGAATCTTGCAAAGAATTTTTTTTTTTTTTTTTGCATCTATTATTGTTGTAATGTTTGTTGACACCAAAGATCTCCCTTGATTATTATCCTAACACTGTGAAATATTAATTTTGAATGTCTTGGAGTTACTTTTCACATGTTCTTTATAAATCTATGGCTGAAAGAATAATTGACCTAAATTATTTTTTAAACGATTTATTACAGCATCCTGATAAATTTGAGGGCTACGAGCTTTAGTCATTACAAAAAAAGATATTTCTCTCTAGCAATTTTGTTTGTTTTGTTTTTGTCTTTTGTTTCAATGTTGAGGACACCATATCTAGGGCTACCTCTCAGATCTACCAACCTTCTTTCACTGCAAGTACACTATGGATACCAGGTCAGAAGTTTCTGGGTTCACTTTCATCTGAATCAACCAACCAAAATAGAAAATATAGATGCAAATCTTCTGCATTTCCTAAACAACTTTATCAAGAAGTGGTTTCTGATGTTACTAAGTATTATTTATCAGTTGCCCTGCAATTTTATGGCAACAAATGATCGTAATCACTAGTCTGCTGAATGTAAGATTGCCACAAATTTTATCTTTCTCTTTGTTGCTGAGAACATGAGTAGTGTCCTCAAAACACAAAGTGACTCAGAAGTACTTGGTCCCTCATTCATAACAAAGGTATGTAAACCCATTTTTCAAACAGCTAATATAAAGTGACTTTTAATGATTTCCACAAGGGTTTGAATTCATTTGACATTTGATATAACATTTAGTATTATTCATTTCACATTTGATGTATTTTTTTGTTTAAGGACAAAAATTATATCAAAGACCAGATTAACATATTTTTTGTACCATGCTATTGTTAGGATGTTTCTTTTGTCCAGGAGAATTTTAAACAAATCCATCTCTGGGCTGTATTACAAAACAAATGAATTTAAACAAATCCATTCAGGTCTGGGCTGTATTACAAAAACTGTACATCTCACCCAGGTTTACTTCTGGTATTTTACTATTTTATGTAAATGATTCTCAAATCCTTGTGCAGGTCTGATTACCCACAATGAAACATCCTGCTAGGAAGGATATGACGCTGCAGCTACACCTATTGTCCAGATTTATCTTTTTAGAGCTTTACTATGATAAAATTTGTACCTCATAATCTCAACTAATATATTAGTAAAATATACGTGGAAAGATTGGAAAATATATTTATGTAATATGTTAATCCCTATAGCTCATTCTTATGTCAGCTGCACATTTATTCTAAGATGAAGTAGTCATAAAGTTCTACTGAAACTTACATATGCATATCCTGAGTGTTAAAACAGAAATAGCATACTTAAAAATCTAAGTAAGATATAGGCTTTAAAAAATTATAGCCAATACATCATCTCAAGGACATAGTAATTTTCTTTCAGCTAAATTGTAAAACATGAACTTTTAATTGTGCAAACATGTTTCAGTATAGGATTTATTTTTAATCAAAAAAGTAAAAAGCACAAAAAATTTCAAGGCCACTAACTAGATAATCCTAGTTGGGTCATAATAAGATTTATTAAGATTTTCTTTTTATTATCTACCTAGTATATTTACATTAGTATTATATGCCATTGTTAACACAAGAACATCAAATATAAGAAAAATTTATTTAATTTTAATTTTAAATATTATTTAAATCAACTGTTGATGTGAAAATTGATTTTATTCAGCATGTATTCACCACTTTCTCTAAACAATTTATAAATCTTATAAACTTCTTATTAGGTAAAATGTACAGACTTACAATATTTTTAGTCTATTTATAAAATACTTTTCTGTGTTTGTCATTTAATATTATTCCTTTCAAAGTATATATTTTTTTCCTGAAGAAATATTTTTTATGTCTGATAATATATCACCTATTATTTACATATTATACATTATTTTATATAACCTTTACTTATATTCCTTAAGAAAATATATACATATATTATTATTAATCCTTTCATATTCCTTAAAAAGAGAAAAATAAAATATTAACTTATTACTTTACACCTTCCAAAGAGTTTAACATGTATATTAACCAAAAAAACATGTGATAAATATATCCATCTCCTGAAAGTAAAGATCAAATTCTGGTAATGTAAATAAAAATACAATTATATTTCCCATCCCATAAGAATTTTGGAAAAGATGCAGAAGTTTAAGGACTTCTCAGGAAGTCAGAAACTTTTTATCTGCTCTGCTTTCTTTAGATTATACCTATTGCTCTCTCAGTGTACTGATTCCAGGCAAGAAAAAACACTGAAAAGGTCATAACTTTGCAAACCAAACCATGTCATAGTGATACAGGGGTTCCCCATTCAGGACAGGACAGGGACACTCATTTCCTGGACCTGGACAATTTCATGTAAGTGGGCTTCTTCTGAAGTAGAGGACTGCCAGTTTGTCCGGAGCTGGAGGGACTGCATTCATTTGTTAACACACTCATCAGCATTTAAGTCTGCCAAGCCCTGGCCAAGTGTAATTCTCTAAATAGTATAAGAAGACCCATGTGAGACTTCTGACTTGGGTCTTCCCCCTCTGCCAGAAGCTCAGGTGTGGTGCTTTTTATTCCTTCTGTATTCCTTATTATCTAATAAATCTTATCTTACCCTTGATCTGTGGTCCATGGGTTTATTCTTTGAATCTCTGAGACCAAAGACATGTTACAGAAAGAAATTCCTCCAACATATTTTGAGGGCCCATCTTGGATTGAAGATTTGTGGAAAGCAATAGGACCCCTTAACTCTTACCTTGTTTTGTCTATAATTATAATAATGGAGACTAATAATTTTGATGCCTGCCAGCCCCTAAAAGCACATAGCATGGTTGTTGATCTCATGGGCAAAAGGCTATTGGGGAATGAACTTTCTAATTCCCCTTGGCTCCAAAAGAAAGGAGCCAAAGACAGGGTTTGAAGGCTTCTGAACCTATTCTATGTCCCCTCATTTTCTCTGATTGAGAGACAAAGGCCAAGCAGAAGTGGGTCCAAGGGTCCTGGGGTCCCCAACAATGGCTGTGACCCTATGGCACTGAAGCACCTTCTGAAAATGGCTCTCCCAGCTCTTTTACTATCCATTCATGTATCCTGGTTTCTAAGCCTGGCTTTTCTCTCTCTCTCTCTCTCTCTCTCTCTCTCTCTCTATCTTGTTTCAAACACCCCCTTGTTTGAATGTCTATAGGGGATCTCTTTATGTATTTAGTTAAGCTTTACTGGCTCTTTCTGGTATTTTTCAGATGTTATAAATGTGTTTCAAAAATATCCTTTCATTGCCATTCCCTACAAAATTAAATTCAATGAGCTTTTCCACGTTTGTGAAAGAAGCTAAATCATTCTAATGGTTAAAAAAATGAGAGATCAAAAAGTTGGGTCAAAAGACAAAGTGCAAAATGGCTCCCCTACACAGCTTATGTCATCACTCTTCAAGAGCCCCAAGTCTGCCTCATAATGGAGAGGCAGGAGGTATTTATTCTAGATACTGGAGTGAACTTTTCTGTATTCTGCTCCAACCCTGGCCTTCTATCTCTCCAAATTTGTAACTGCACAGGTGGTCTCTGGAAAGCTGCTTATGAAATTCTACTCTCAGTCTTTAAGCTATGACTGGGGGGACTAGCTATTCTGTCATGCCTTCCTAATCATACCTGAAAAGCATTTTCACCTTTCGGGAAGTGACATACTAACTAAATCAAGCACAACCATTTCTGTGACTATGAAAGAAGAACTTATGTTATTCCTTCTCTTATTAGAGGCAGACATTAACCCAAAAGCATGGGCTACAGAGAAACAGGTGGGAAGAGCAAAATATGCTCAACTGGTCCAAATTGGGTTAAAATTACCAGTGTCTAGCTTCCTCAGATAAACGAAGACAAGGTAAATATCCAGGGGAAGACTATCAAATGAATTTTACTAATCTCCCTAAGGTACATGGAATATAATATTTGCTGGTATTTGCGGATTCTTTTACTAATTGGGTGGAAGCATTCCCTTGCAGGACCAAAAAGGCTCATGAAGTTGTAAAGGCTTCAGTACAGGAAATTAGGCCCAGGTTCAGACTATCTCAGCACTTAGGGAGTGATAATGGGGCTTGCCTTCAAAGCAGCTGTTACACAGAGAATATATAAAGCCCTAGGCATAAAATATCATCTACACTGTTATTGGAGGCCCCAATAATCTGAGAAAGTAGAAAGAAATGAATGATAAAATCACTGGATAATTATGAAAGCTAACTCAGGAGACTCATCTCCCTTGAACTCAATTATTGTCACATTCTTCTTAGTAAAGTATTGCAAGCATGAAAAAGTAAGTATCCAATGTACTCCATATTAATATGAATTCAATATATAAACTATTAAATGCTCAGAAAAATCATAAAACACTAAGGACATAGGATAGAGGGAAGCAGGAGGAGACATTTGGGGGAAGGAAGAAGGGTATGAGGCAGGATCTCACCTAATGTGCTCATTGTAAGGGTGTATAACATGCCCCCTGGGTGAGGGGCTCTTTTACAAAAGGAACTTTACCCTGGATAAAATATAACTTAAAACTTGCACCCTCCTATTAATTTGAAAAAATAAAAATACTAAAATAAATAAATAAATAAATAAAAGGGGAATAAAGAACTGAGCTAGCATGCTCAGCCCTCTCAGCATGTGACATCTGTGCCAACTCAAGAGTCTACAGAGAAAAATGTCCCTCACTAGAGATGGCCCCTTGACCTTGGATGCCTCTGCCTCCATAATTTTAAGAAATAAATTTCTTTTCTTTATAAATTAAAGAAAAATTACTTTTCATTTTTCTCCTTAGAATAAAAAATTTATCTCAGAGACTCAGTTGTAGCCCATTTGCGTAATAATATGGAAATCCCTTCTTAACTAATGATTTATTATTAGATCAAGAAATTAGAGAATTAGTGAAACATATTACTTCTTTGACTAAATTTCAACAAGTCCTTTAAAACTTCCCAACTACATTTTCATATTCAGCACTAAAAACCTTTTCTCTCATAGAGATCAGGTTATGGTCAAAGCTCTTCCCACCAGTTCACCTTTTCTGATCATAAGTTGGGAGGGTCCCTTTCTTCTATGGCTGTTATGGGAATAGATTCCTGGATACATCATTCACAAGTAAAATCCTCGAACCTGCCACTTCCTACAGAGGCATACCATGAAGAGAATCAACCACAGTCTACCTTGTGAGCCTAAAGAAAATTTAAAGTTATTATTTATTTATTTTATTTTTTTTTATTAAATCATAGCTATGTACATTGGTATGATCATGGGGCATCGTACAAAAGTTAATATTTAGAAACCAGCAAGAAAGGTGTTAAGTAGTTTTCTTTTGAAATCACTGGCTCTGTTATTTCCACTGGCTCTGCCGCTGTAACAAACCCCTCCTCTCATTGTTCTACCCTTGCCTTTTAATATGCTCATTAGGGTGTGTCTTACAGAGATGAAGTGCTCAGACCATAAACAATAAAATGGTTCCAGTCCAAGACCTGATTCTATTAGAGATCCCTGGATAGCCTCCTTCCAAAGCAATCCTAAATGCCCCTTTCTTATCAGCAGCCTGATCCAGCAGGAAGAAGTTAGACCAAGCCAATGGCCATTTCCCTCTCTAAATGGCAGTCTCTACTCAGACAGGGAGAACTGAGACAGGGTTCTTCCATTCAGGGTTTGACACGGACCCCCATTTCTTAGGCTGAGCAATTTCATGTACTTTTTCTAGGCCTGGCAATTTCATGTAACCTGGGGCCTCTTCTGAAGTAGACACCATGCCAGTTTGCCTGGAGTTGAAGTGACTACATTCATTTATAAATACACTCATCAACACTAAAGTCTGCAAAGCCCTGGCCAAGTGTAATTCTCAAAACGGTATATAATGCATAGAAAGAAGACTTGTGTGAGACTTCCAAGTTGGGTCCTTTCCTCTGCCAGAATTTCTAGTGCTTTTTATTCCTTCTGTATTCCTTGTTATCTAATAAATCCTCTTAACACTGATATGTGGTCTGTGGGTTCATTCTTTTAATTTCCGAGACCAAGGACCCATTGCAAGAAGAAATTATGTCAAAAATAACATATGTACATCCTCTTCTGTAGCCTACAAAATAATTTCCATTAATAATTTTTCTTGGAGTTTTCTTTTATTACTTTCTTTCTTTTTATATTTTTTCTTTTTTGAGACAGAGTCTCACTATGCTGCCCTCAGTAGAGTGCTATGGAGTCACAGCTCACAGCAACTTCCAACTCATGGACTTCAGTGATTCTCCTGCTCAGCTTCCAAAGTAGCTGGGAATACAGGCACCTGCAACAATGCCTGGCTATTTTTTTTGTTGTTGTTGTAGTTGTCATTATTGTTTAGCAGGCCCAGGCTGGATTCAAACCATACACTGCGGCTGGTGCCCCAAACACTGAGCTATAGCACCAAGCCTATCTTGGAGTTTTCTGTAAGTATTCAGAGACTTGTCTCATTCTTTACTATGGCTGCAAAGTGTACCATGACAAGAGGTTCCATTATTCATTCACCATATTTTATATTGGTTGAAATTTGTATTTTATCAAATCTTTAGCTAATATAAACTGCTTTTGATGATTACACTTATAATTTTCTTTTTCTCCATATATGTGAAGACAGGTACCTGTAGGAAAATTTCCTAGAATCTATATTCTTGTATTAAATTGTATACATTATAAAACTTAATCAACACATAATTGTCATTCATAGTGTTTTAAGGTGTATATTTCCACCAATAATATATTAAATATTCATCTTATTAACTTTAGGAAATTCTTTTTGTGGTACATTTTGATTTTTACCAGTTGAAAAGCTACAACTAGTGCCCTGTATATGGCTTTCTTATTTGCTCCAGAAGTAGGTTTCTGCCTTTTCCAGAATATATCTTGAATATCTAGATCTATGATCCATTCAAATATATCCTAAACTGTCTCAATTTCCTCTTCATCACTTTCTTTTATCTCAATGTCTGTTTTGTTGCCACATGTCCCCCTCCCAGAACCCTGCATTTGAGTTTGCATTGATCATCGCTCTCATTGCTTTATGCCATTCAGCATCTTTACAGCAGGTGACTGTTAGCTTTAGCAAAAATATCAGGCTAGATTTAAAGAAAATGTCAAATCAAACAATATGCATATCCACTTCAGTTCTTAGAGTGTATATCCTTTCTCTTTGGTGCTATCCTCTCCCTAGATAGAACATTTTCAAAAAGTTCATTATCAAGATAGCTTCTTCACTCCTCTACTTTTTGAAAATGTATTCATAGGCAAGCTAAATGCAAATCCATCTACTCTGAGACCAACATGGTGAAGGGACTTCAGTTAATAGTCAATAAGAGGTTGATCCAAGGCCATTTTTGAGCTACTTTTTAGAATTGAAGCAATTAATTATTTCTTTCTTCTCTCCCATTATAATGCCTATTGTTAACTCTTTATTTCTCAAATATATTATTACTAAAGTATTCTACCTTTGGTGCAGAAATTCTACTTTTCATTTTAATGTTAATGCTAAATTATCAGTAAAAATGATTCTTGTGTTTTATATATGCCTCTCAAATGTGTTGCTTAAATTTTATTTTTGTCCTTGGTCAATCAACCAGTATCACCTTCTCTGCCTCCTTAGTTTAACTTTTAACATATTCTAAAACATTCGTTTTCTAATGTATTTAAAGTTGCATTGTTTTAATGAAAAAATAAACTAAGAAAAGTTGGAAGTGATACTAAAGTGAAAAGATATGGCCATAACTGCTCTGAGCTCAAAAGATGAATAGTTCTAAAACTGCTGTTCAGGTTTCTTTTCTCACAGTACAATAAGAGGACAACTCTTCAGTAACAGGAAAAATGATTAATTGATTGAAAATAAGGAACACATTGCTACTTCCTCTGAAACCGAAGTCTGAATCACAAGAGAAAACCAGACCAATGCCACCTTTCTTTGATCCAAATGATTCTGGAAGCAGATAGATATAAGCAGACACCTTTTACAGCATTATGCCAGGAAGGTTAACTACTTTTTATGCTTCAAAGTCACTCTCACTGTCTAGAGAACATCATCCCTTAATTGAAAAGGGCACATCTTTTTGGTTTAGTTGTTTTTATCTGATTAATAGAGGAAGTCAAGCTAGTTGTTTCTGTTGTTACTTTTAACTATTTATGTTTTATAGTTTTACATCCGATACTGTCAGAGAAGTAGTTATATCTATTCCTTTCATATACAAATAAAATAAAAGCTGGAATAAAATTGCTAGACTTCATTATGTAGTACACATTTGTTTGACATAAAACATAATCAGAAATTAAAAATATTTGCTTATTATTCCCCTTTTGGGGGCAAGATGAAAGGGAGGTTGCCAGTTTTTAAACTTGGATTGTTACTATCAAGGAATAAATAAAACATATATTAATATTTATAAATTGGAACCCTCACTTTTATGGTTGGAAATTGGAGGAGTCCTTAGGCTCCGGTGCTACTCTGCATTCATATTTTTTACTACCCCTATCCAGGATTTCTAACCTTTTACTTTGGAGTGAGTAAAACTGACAGCTTGTAAGTAAATCTGTTAGCTTTATTGTTAGCAGCTAAGTCAATGATTGTTACTGTTGGCATTCTCAAGTGTGCTTAAAAAGAAAATATTCTGTTTCATAAAATGCACATCTCTCAAGTCCTGGACATTTATAATAATTTTTGTGTTACTGTTTCCAATGCTTGTTTTAAGCCAAAAATCTCACAACATTTTAACATTTATTATATGCAAATATCAAAAAATCAATGTTTTTGATGTTTACTTAACAATGAAAATTGTTTAGTTTTAAAAAGTCCAGTTACAGAGAGTCTATGGCCTTCACTAGGATCCAGATGCATATTAATTATTGAAATGCAGCAGAAAAAGTCATCATAGGCTTTGAAGCTTAAAACACTGTTAATTTATAGTTCTCCACGTCAGAAGACTGAGAAAGTCTAACTGGATTGTGAACTTAGAATCTCACAAGGCCAGAATCAAATGGTTAGCTAGTGGGTCCTTATCTGGAAGCTGTGAAAAAGAATCCCTTTTCAAGTTAATTCAGGTTGTTGATCAAATTCAGTACTTTGCACTTATAGAGTGAGAAATTCATTTCCTTGTTACCTGTTTCCAGTCGAGGGTCTTCTCTCAGCTTCTAGAGATTCTTACATCTTGGCAAAAGGCCTTCTCTATTTTCAAAACCAGCAATACTATATCAAATGCTTCAAATTTTTTGTTGGAATGCATTTCTTCTTTACCTCTTTTTCAAAATGCTAGAGTATACTGTAGCTTTCTCAATTCTATTTGTATCTGAAAGGTTTCTAAAAATAAAGATTCTATTGTATTGGACTAGAAATTAAATACACCTCAACCAATCTCCCTTTCAAAAAAATGTTTATTGTTACATAGTAATTGTACATATTTATAGGGTGCTTATGACATTTTGATACATGCATGCAATGTATAATGATCAAATCAGGATATTTAGAATATCCATCATCTTGAACATTTGTCATTTCTGTGTGTTGGAAACATTTTATGCCTTGTCTTCTAGCTCTTTTAAAATACACAACATATATTAGCTATAGTCATCCTACTCTGCTGTAATTTGTTTCTCCAGTTTAACTATATGTTTGTACCTATTAATCAACCTCACTTTGTCCCCAATTTTTTACATTTACCAGCCTCTGCTGACTATCATTCTATTCTCTGCCTCCATGAGTTAAACATTATAAGCTTCTACACATAAATGGGGACAGGCCATATTTGTCTCTCTGTGCTTGACTTATTTCATTTATCATAATGACCTCTAGTTCCATCAATATTACTATAAAAGATAGGATTTCATTCTTACTATAGCTAAATAGTATTCCAATGTGTATATATACATTTTCTGTATCCATTCACCCTTTGATGGATGAACAGTTGCTTCCATATTTCAGCTGTGGTGAATTATATTGCAATCAATCCCAGGGTGGAAGTATCATATAAATATATTGAGTTCCTTTACTTTGGTTAAATACTCAGTAGTAGGATTGCTGGATCATATGGTAATTCTATTTTTAGGCTTTTGAGAAATTTCTATACTGTTTTACATAGTGGTTGGATTAATTTACATTCACATCAACAATGAATGAGAGTTCTGTTGGTGTAAATGCCAATGCTGCAGAGAGATAGCCTTGTAGCCTTCAGGGATAAGCTCACTCCTGCAATGTTAAGAAATGAGGGCAAGAAACAGACTACATAGCATGGGATGACGTGTAGCAAAGTTCTTTATTTGGGGGTTTGATTTTATACACTTCTAGTCACGTACACAATCTATCATCTGTTCATTTCACCATTACCTCATTTTACCTATCTGAAGTTAACTTGTAAGGAAATATCCTATTATCACATCAACACAATCACTTCTGCAGTAAACATTCTTTTCTAGATGTTGACTAATCTCTTGGGCAAGTATCTAAATAAAGATCACAAAGAAGAAAACAGCCACAGGGGAACAGAGTTAATGGAAGAGTGCCTTCAAGCATTCACTCAGTTTACCCAGCATGAAGTAACTACTGTGTTTTTCCACAGGGCAGAACACCTATAGACCTCTGACAATATGTTTTTAACATACATCAACACTCTGGCCCGTATCCATAAGGAGGGGCAGCATGCCCTTTAACCTCAGGCTTAACAAGCACAACTTCAGAGACTCAGCCTGTGGGATTTTAACCCCAAACAAGCCAGCTCTGTGCATGCGATCCAGGGGGGGACAGGTTCCTTAAGCCTCTGCAAGAACAGCAAGCCATTTTTAACTCACACTGAGTTCCCTTTGTGTGCTTGATTTAGGATATGTTTATTTCTAAATATTAACCTACAGAGTTCCCTTTTATCTGTATCCACATCACCTTTTATTCTTCATTTTTTGGAGAATAGTTGTTGTAACTTGAATAAGTCGGTATCTCATTGTGGTTTTGATTTACATTTCCCTGATCATTAGTGATGTTGAGCATATAGCTATCTGCCATTTGTCTGTCTTCTTTTGAAAATGTCTATTCAAATCCTTTGTCCACTTTTTAATTGTATTATTTGATGTTTTGCTATTCAATTGTTTAAATTGCTTGCATATTCTGGACATTAGCCCCGTGTTTATGTAATAGTTTGAAAATATTTTCTCATGTTCCACCAATTGTCTCTCTCTTGTTTTCTCTGCTATGAAGAAGCTTTGTAGATTAATATAATCCTATTTGTTCCTTCTAGTTTTTGTTGCCTGTGCTTTTTAGATTTTACCGATAAAATCTTCATTTAAACCAATGCCCTCATTCTCTTTATGTCTTTTTTCTAGCCATTTTATAGTTTCACATCTTACATTTAAGTCGTAGATCAATTTTAAGTTGATCTTTGTATGTGGTGAATGATGGAGGTCAACTTTCATTCTCTCATTCTCTTGCAGCCAGTTTTCCCAGCATTATTTATTAGAAGAGTTTTCTTTCTCCAGTGTGTGTTCTTAGAGCCTTTGTTAAAAATCTGTTGGTTTTAAATATGTGAATGTATTTCTGGGTTCTCTATTTTGTTCCACTGATGTATGTTTGTGTGGATGTGTGTTTCCAGTACCATGATGTTTTGGTTACTGTGTAGCTTTATAGTATATGTTAAAGTCAGGTAATGTAATACCTCTAGCTCAGTAATTTTTGCTCAAGATTATTTAGGCTACTTGGGATCTTTTGCATTTCTATGATAAATTTTAAGTTTTTTTTATATTTTTGTGAGGAATACTATTAGTATTTTGATAAGGACTACATTGAATATGTAGATTTCTTTGGACTCATGGTTCTATTAAGAATATTAATTACTGTAATTTATGAGTAAGGTATGTCATTCCATTTGTTTCTGTCATTTTCAGTATCTTTCATCACTGTTGTATATTTTTCCCTGTAGAAGTCTTTTACCTTGTTGGTTAAATTTATTTCTAGCTATTTTTTATAGACATTGTAATTGAGATCACTTTCATTTTTGTTTTAGCTATTTCATTATTGTTGTATAAAAACACAATTGCTTTTGAATGTTGATTTTATATTCTCTACCTTTTCCAAATTTACACAAACCGGTAATGTCTCACTTTTAGTGGTGGTTTTACTTTCTTGGGTTTTTCTTTTTTCATCAGTTAGTGTGGCTACCAGTTTATTGATTTTGTTTATATTACAAAATACAACTTTTTGTTTGGTATGTTACAAAACACAACTTTTTATCTTGTTGATTTTTTGTATTGATTTTTCACCTTGGGTTCCTTCTAGTTTTCCTCTGATCTTTATTATTTCTTCTAGACATATCTACAGTGTTGATTGGGTATGACATTTTAGTCTTTGCTCTTTTTCATCTTCTGTTTTAGATTTACACACTATTCATGAGTTATGGTTTATATTTCTATAATATCAATTGTAATGTCATCTTTTTCATTTCTGATTAGTTTATTTGGATTTTTCTTTTTCTGTTACTGGTTAATTTAGTAAAACGTGAGTTAATTTTGTTTGTCTTTTCAAATAACCAACTTTCCATTTTGTTAATCTTGATTTTGTTTTACAATTCATTTAGTTCTTCTCTGACCTTTGTTATCTCTTTTCTTCTGCTGTCTTAGGGTTTTGTTTGTTACTTTTCTAATTCCTCAGGTGTGACATTACATTGTTAATTCATGAACTTTCTGTCCTTTTGATAAAGGTATTTAACTCTTGTTTGTTCACCATGTTGGGTAGTCTCTTTTTGCTTTGTTTTACATTTGTTCTATTGTTTTATGGGTGACTTTACACTGATGAGTATGTGTTGTGCTGATTTGTATGTAATACTAACTATTCTTAGTATTTCATGCGGGGCAGGTCTGGTCATGACAAATATCCTTAATATTTGCTTGTCTGGAAAAGGTTGAAATGATTTTTTTATTGTGAAACATTTCTGCTGAATACAAAATTCTAGGCTGGCAGTTTTTCTGTTTAAATCTGTTGAAGATGCTCTAATCCTTTCTGGCTTTCAAGGTTTCCATTGACAAGTCTGCAATTGGCTACATGGGTTTTCCTTTGTAGGTTTATTTGATTCTTTCTTCTTCCAGCTTGCAGAATGTTCTCCTTCATTTTGATTTTAGCTATGGTGATTACCATGTTTTGGAGATGACTTTACTTGCTATGAATCTTCCTGGTCTTTGTTGTTCATCTTTATCTGTATGTCTGAATCTCTGGCAATACCAGGAATGTTTTCTTCAGAATTTTCCTTAAACAGGCTTTTCATGCTTTTAGTTCTTTGTTCTTCTCCATCAGGAATACTTATAATTCAAGTGTTAGCTCACTTCTCATAGTCGCACTTCTCTCTCAGTGATTGCGCAGACATTTTTATGCCCTGCTCTGCCTCTTTAAATGACTGGATATTCTCTAGAGCTTTTTTGTTAAGCTCTGAGATTCTTTCTTCTCCTTGGTTTAAAATCTTGTTAAGCCTTCAGTTGTGTTTTGAAATTCCCTAAATTGCGCTTTCATTTCTTTAAGTTCTATAATATCCTCTTTTTAATTGTCTAGCTCTTTAGTGACTTTTCTGGTTTTTTTTTTTTTTTTTTTTTTTTTTTTGCTTTTATTTTATATAGTTTTTAAAGTCTTTTTTTTTGGTTTTGATATTTTTTTTTAAATTGTGGTGATTTTTTTTTAAAAATGTCTTT
>CAUYPK010043808.1:0-11980 GCA_963574355.1 Loris lydekkerianus
TAAATACTGTGGGTTAAATAGTTCAGTGGGATACAGTTCAGCTCAGCCGCCTACCTCTTCAGCTCAGCCGCGACTTGTGGACTGAGCTGAAGCACCGCCCCCTCAAGCAGACGGCAGAAGACGACTGGAGACTACGTGCATCTGATTAGGTGCGCGCGCACAGAATCAAATAACCTGTATGACCCGAGTATAAGCCGAGTTCGGGTTTTTCGGCGCGAATTTTGTGCCGGAAAAACTCGGCTTATACTGAAGTCTATATGGTAATTAGGAAGGGAAATCCTTCTCAGAAGCTCCCCCAAAATACTTTTGCTTATGTCTTTTTGGCACAACTGGGTCATGTGGTCATTTTATTTAGCCACAAAGGAATCTGGGAAACTATGTATCTGGTATTGTTGGCTTGTACTGTAATAGGGGAAATAGCAAAAGCAGGAGGAATGGCTACCAGATAGGCAGATGTTCACATAGTACTACCATATCCTATATAGTTCCTGTGTGCCCACACTGGAGAGAGCCATGTGGTGACAGGCAATACTATCTATTGTGGGATTCACAAACGGGTTTGGGACAGAGTCTTAGACCAAGACCTTTTCACAGAAATTCTGTGTGGAATATTTGCTGGAACATTTCCACAGTACTTGATGACATCCCAGCCTAACATAAGGTTGTGTAGCCTTTGACTACCAAAGATTCTAAGCAATGGATGAGACATGATAATGATCAGGCAACAGAAGCTTAACATCAATTCATGTTCTAATTAGTTCTCACGATCTAACGGTAGAAGCCTCTAAATCAGGCCATGTCAGAAAACCTGTTGGAAATAACTGAGTTTCAATTCAGTTCCAGCTCAATGAAGTACCGAAAACAAGTGTCTGACATTTTCTGGTTCATGGTTTCAAATAAACAGTAAGGAAGCCAGTTTCCTGTTTGGGTTGGGTCTGTTGGATCCTAGCCCACTGAAGCTTTGAATTATATTGCAGTGACATGCAAGGACTTGAAGGGGGAAGAAATGAAGCACAGAGGAAAACTGGCACAATGCCAGGAAACTTGGCTAAAATTAAGTTCCTCAGACCACAAGAATGGCAGCTAGGACATGAGTCAGTCATCCAAATGCAAGTGCATTTCGTCCAACAAGAGCACTCACAGGCAGACCACGGGACTGGCCAACCCAACAAGGAAGCCTTTCTATGTTCTGAGACCCCCATATTGGCCCCTCAATGAGATGGTAGAGCTAGACTACCAAATACAGTAGCAACTAGGCACTTAAATAGCGCTTGCAGTGAGGCTAGTCCAATTGAGTTGCGTTCTACATGTACAGTACACATGGGATTTCAAACGCTTAGAACAAAAAAAGTGTAAAATATCTCAATAATTTTTATATTAATTAAAATGACAATAGTTTAGATACATTAAATTAAATGAAACATGTTGCTAAAATTAATTTCACCTTTTTTAAACTTTTAAAATGTGAACTAAAAAATCTAAAATTACATGTATGACTTACATTTGTGGCTCATGTTAAATTTCCTTCCTTTAATTTTTTTAAATTTTTTTAAATTTCAGATTAATATAGGTACATACAACTGGGTTACATTGCATTTTTAGGCAGCATCCAAGGCGTAACTGAGTTTTGGTTCATGTTAAATTTCTATTGGACAACACTGGGCTTGACAATGCCCAGTCCTCAGCTTTTAGTGGTTTATAAAGTTTCCGTGGCAACTCAAATGGCACTGAGCTGTTGGAACACAAACTTCTATAGAATTCATTCTTCCCTTAGAAAAAAAGCTGCTTTGTTTATTTGTTTATTTGTCCTGGCAATGGAGATCTGATTGCTGTCTATGGCTTAGGTACCTTGCTTTGTAAACTTCCTTACTCTGTACACGTATCTTTCTCTTCCTCAATAAACTTAGTTTCATGCTTGCCAAAAGGAAGGAAGGAAGGAGTGAAGGAAGGGAGGGAGGGAGAAAAGCAAGCAAGGGATAGGACACCTTTCCTCTGCTCTGTGACATTGTGGAAACAGAGCTTGCTGATTCTAGAGTCTATATCTCATATCCATTAGTACAAAAATTCTAAATGTCAATTTCAGATAAAACTTTATACATTTCTACAAAGACTGATTCCTATAAACCTTGAAGATTTCATTTAGTAAAAAATCTTAACATGAGCACAGAATAAGGAGACCAATTTTCTTGTGTGTGGTTGAAATTACCCTGAAGGCAGGTACAAAAGAGCCTCAGAAACACTGGAAGCTCAGGCAGCACCAGGTGGACAAGAGGCTGCCTCCCATTGTGCCAAGTGCAGGACAACTCTCACGTTGATAGAAAATGCTCATTAGTACTAAGTAATGAAAAAGGTGAAAGACCTGGACATAAGGTAATAGAGAATAGTGGGAACTGTAGCAAACTGAAGATTGCCCATCCTCACCTAAGAGAATTCACATGTAGATTTTTTTAACACTATGCTCACCAAACAAAGCATATTTGGGAGCTGGATTTCTTCCATGGGCCATATTTTTGTAAGTTCTATTCCCAGACATCTCTTACATATGCTCTAGAATGTTTCACAACCATGGTATTTATCACAATTATGCACGAGGGCCTTTGAAAAAAATCCAAGTATTCCCATCCTGCCCTGGACCTTCTGAACCTGAATCTTTGAAGGTACTCCAGATGAGCGCAGCTGAGAGTTCCAGCTGTAGTTCTGATCAGTCAGTTCCCTTGCCATAGCAGTTGTTTTAGGGTTCAAATGTCACCCCTGGCACCACACTGCACACAGATTTTGTACGCCTACTCCTCATTGTTATATAATGCAAAGCATCCTTTCTTTTAGGTCTCCAAGATGGGTTTCTAAGGACTCAGGACTCAGCATCAGGTGCGTAAGGGGCTTGCAAGCACCTAGCAGCAGGATGGGGACAGTCACACCCACATCAGGCAAACCCCTGCTTGATGTGACCTGAGAGGAACCAGAACTGATCTCCCAAGATGCCCTCAACAGCAGCCCACCATGGGACCTACATTTTCTCCATTCACACCCGAGAATCTTCGGTGAGGGAAGCATCACAGTGAGACCTCAGATATGTGTTAGCACACCGGCTAAATTAGTTTCTGTCTGGTTTCTTTCTGCATGAAGGCAGCAAGAGAAAATCCTATAGGAAAGGGAGTCTAGAAATATTAGTTTTGATGGGAAAATCCAAGGAAGGTGGCTATCCAGAACTGGAGCAGTGTCGTGCGAAAGAAAGGAGTGAGCAGCAGGAGGGACACGTGAGAGGAAATGAAGGACAACGCATGATTTAAGTCATGCTTCCTCTGAGCACATCACACTGAAGAGACAAACCTGTCAGCAAGGAACAAAGAGTCAAGTTAGGTGTGAGCCCGCGCCACCAGGGCACAGGGCCCGGAAACCCTTGTGAGTGAAGTGTTGGTTGCCTCCTTCGTGTCATGTACATGGTTACTTCCTCTTCTCGTAATCTTAAAATTCCTGCTTCCCTGCTCAAATCCATTGTTATTTTTGCTTCCCAGCATGCGTCCCACCTCCTTCTGGTACCGGTGCCTCCCTTTCCTTCCCCATCCATGGGGTTCACTCAGCTGCCAGCCCCAATGCCCTACTGTCAGACACAGTAGAGTCAAGGGACTCAGACCTAGTCAGCCATAGCCCTCAATCCCCCAGTCACAATGATTGCCCCAGGAAATAACCACCTGACCTGAGCAGTCAGATTCTGCCCTGCAGGAACTCTAAGTAATAAACAGCCTAGGATAGAAGGAAACTGGGGCTAGGACTGATAGCAGTGCTCTGAGGCTATGCGATACCCCGAGCCATCTGGTTTCTTTCTGTTCCGAGGCCAGATTACTAGTACTTTGAGGCAGTAACTGCATCAACTAGGTTCCATATCCCTATATCTTTCCAATAAGTTAGAATCTGTTTCTACTGTTGCAACCAACAGTCAAATTTGACACAGAGTATTGCAAGGGACAGACCTTAAAGACAGAGTTAAGAAGAGAGGGGACCCCCATCCTGCTGCACCTGCCACATGAGTAAACTATTAACTGGTGTATACTGTGACACACACCATGGGTCCCCTGGATAAAGTTTTAGAAGAGGCTTGGTAGGAAAATGTCAGGACATTAGATCTCTGGATCTTTTTTGGCTTACACTAAAGCAGGATGCACGGGCGTGTTGAGGTTTTGTCTTTCTGCCTTTAGCTAATGCTCTAAGATGCCTGGGGGTTGAATGAATGTGCTCCCTGCCTACACAGGTTATTGAGCTATTATCTCCAAATCCACCTTCTGCACTCTGTTCTGTGGTGCTGGATTTGGGACTCTGCCACGCAGTTTTCCTTTTTCTGTCATCTTCTGCCAATAGGGTGGATTAGAGGGAGATGGGGAGGCAGACAAGGGGAGAGGGGTTTGCCATTTTCAGCAATGGTTTCCAAAGTCTTGTCACTCTCCCATAACCTGACCCATTATGCCCCCTTAGCACCACCTAAGACCCTCCTCCTCCACTGAGGTGTGTTCCTGTCCCTAATTAAAATTAATGTCCTAATGAGGAAGTGGCTACCTGGGAGAACAAAGAGAAATGGAGAAGTCTGGTCCTCCAGGTCCTTTCCAAACACAATCTATTTATAAATTCATTCTTTGCCCAAAACAAACAAACCAAATAAACAGCATTTCTATTCTAGATGTGATTAAGTATAACTCCCTCAGGAGCCTGGACAGAGAGGAAGAATTGGCTTTATATCTAGTTAAAAAGGATACTGTCCTAATCCCCAGCCCCAAGTTTTAAATGTCCCAATTTGACCTTCCTCTGGCCAAGGAGCCCATAAAGCCAAAGAGATATGCCCACCTGGAGCCTGAATCTCCTTACAGACCATGTTCCAAGCACCTAGGATGACAGAATGCCCTGCCTATGTGACCCAGAGCCTGCTTTCCAGGCAGATAAGGGCCCTTTTATGGAGTCATCTTCTGGGTGGGCCTTGCACTTCCAGGTTAGCCCAAGGGCATACTAAGAGATGCTGATGGAGGACAGGGGTGAACAGAGCTTGAATGTACCCACCAGGTTACCCACACACATGCCTGGGGTCCCACTGGGCAGTACACAGTCAAGTAGGAGCAGAAGGTAAGGCGGAGCAGGGACTTCTTTTGTGCTCTTGTCCCACCCCCCAGATATATGGGGAGGGCCTCACAGGAACTAAGTAAGCTCCAGTCCCAGACTCTAAGGCAAAGACCAACAAAGCCATTACGCTGAGATCTGGAAGATGAGCTGAGACACAGAGTTGCAAGTCTGGGCCCAGATTCAAACAAATGAAACCAGTAAGGGTTTTGTGACACTGTATTACCAGAGAACCCCAGGTTGAACATGCAGAAGTTTATGATCGTCAATTCCAAGGCAAACCCCACCCCAGAACCCATGTCAGGAGGAATGAGTCTCAATCCAGGACGGCCTCAACAGCAAAATTCTCCCCATTGCCCCTCAGGAGCATTCTAGGTGAACGCTGGACAGAACACCCCAGCAAACAGAGAAGCCATGCTGGTTGACCCACAGCTTCATAGTGAGTCAACGAACGTATCTTCCCATTTACTCACCATTCCTGACAAGCAGGATACGCTGTCCTCTGAGCAAGTGTCTGTCATCTCCTGTTCCCTTTCCCCCTTTTTAAATGGGAGTTTTTATTACCTTGTTTCTCCTCTATCATGTTTCTATTATCTGGCTGTATTGGGGTCACACCCTTGTCCTTTTGCAAGGTCATTAAGCACACACTCCAATCTGATGGGGAAGAACACATGGTATGCAATAGACTCGAGCTATTTCCCTGGGGGAAGGAGGTATGACAAGGTAGTATTATTTTAAGCAGGGACATTTTTTGAGATTATACATATGGGAAGAAGTGTGCAAGTGAACTGGACAGCAAAGCAGCTATTGTCTTTGGCCAGTCTGTGCCCACCACCCACCCCTGACCCTTCTCACCTTAGACCTTGAACCTCTGACTGCGGGGAGGGGGTGGTTCCTCGAGCCAGGTAGGAACAATTACTGCACATTACCTTGACCATGGTGATAGATTCAGTGTGGTCATATGCTAGCAGCTGCCAATCTCAGTTCTTCTGAGTGGAGCTATGGGGAAAGAATCCCTTTCTTTCTTGGTGGCCTAACTGCTGGAATGTGAGTTCAAGCCTGTCCATGACTACATTCCCCACTGTGGGTAGAAAGACCACAGTGTAGGAGAGAATAAGCTAATGGGTTACGTGAAGCAGAGTGTGTTCTAAAAGATTCCAGTCCCTGAGGTTCCCCAGAGATTCCCTGTTTCCTGCAGTCTTCTTTCCATGCCATGAGCTTACTCCTTTTCTGCTCAAGCTAGTGTAGAAAAGTATGCCTGACATTTTCAACTAAGAGTCCCTACACTTAATATTTGAATTAAACTTCCTTAGCCCCATGGTCTTTTACATCACATTCTCATGCTGTGTTTGCGTATCCTCCCAATCAAGTCAGTTTTATTGAGCTTTGTTTTGTGTTTCAAAGGAAAAACAGACAATTGAATCAATTTGAATTAAGAATGACTAGGGTGGTGCTTGTGGCTCAGTGAGTGGGGTGCTGGCACCATATACCCAGGGTGGTGGGTTCGAGCCCGACCCCGGCCAAAGTGCAACAAAGAATAGCTAAGCATTGTGGCAGGCACCTGTGGTCCCAGCTGTTTGGGAGGCTGAGGCAGGAGAATCACCTAAGTCCAGGAGTTGGAGGTTGCTGTGAGCTGTGATGCCACAGCACTCTACTGAGGGTGATGAAGTGAGACTCTGTCTCTAAAAAAAAAAAGAATAAATAAATTAAATAAATAAAGAATGACTGCCAACTAACATAGACTCAAAATAACAGTGACTTGATGCAGAAGGATATTTATTTCTCCTAGGTGGACAAGTCTGAAGGTCAGCTGTTTGTGCCTTATGTGACAGGTATACTCTACCAGGTCCCTGGGCACCCAGGCTCCTTAAACCATCCCCAAAGGTTCCTCTTGGGTTAAGATAGCTGTGTTCTGGATAGTGGCTCTCCATCAGAAGTAATTTTGTTCCCCAAAGGATAACTGGCAATGCCCAATATAGGATTTTTGATTGTCACACTGGAGAGGAGATGCCACTGGCATCTAAACAGTAGAAACCAGAGGTGCTGCCAAATGTCCTACAGCCCACAACAACAAAGAATTATCCAAGCCCAAAATGTGAACAGTGTGGGGGTTAAGAAACCCAGTTCTCGATCTGTCCATCATATCTGTGATCTAAGAAGCACATCTCTCAGATGAAAGGGGCAAAAAGCACATGCTAATTGTCTTTTAAGGAAGGAAGACCCCCACTTAAGTCTTTGTGTAGTGCAGCAACTATTAGATACTTTATGTACTTTATCACATTTAATCAAATACTACCAATCTCCCAAGGCAGATACTGTTAGAAAGTTTAATTGTGCCAGTGAGTAAGGGCTCTGAGATTAAGAAAGGTTACACCATTGCCAGGTCACAAAACCAGAAGTGACTGCATCTGGATTTTAACTTGGTTCTGTAGACATTGAGATGTCCTTTCACTGCTTTTAGTAAACCCTTCCTCTCAGGTTCCTAGGCCCTCTCTCCAGCAACTGCTAGGAGGCTGCATGCCCCACCCCATCAGACTGTTTATGAACACCGCTTTTTTTCCAGACTGTGCCCACTCAAACCCTATATGGCCTCATGTCTCAAACCAGGGTTAGCCCTATTGTGGCGTGAGATGATGTGCCGAGAGGAAGGGAAGCTGAAAAATACCAAGCTGGGTATTTCCTTTTCACTCAATGGTAGGTAATTTAAGGGATCATTTTTATATTAAAATAAACATGGTGACATTGTTGAAAAAAACACAAAAATTACATGAATTTCTGAATAAAATATGAGACTTCCCTGGAATGTCTTCCTTGTGGTGCCACCTTGGAATTCAACCAGCTCCAGTTTAGAATATTTCCGTGGAAATCTATGAAAGACAATCAGAAAACAGGATAAAGGGCTTAGGATGAAATTGCAGAATTTCCAGTCTGCCTCACTCACATTACAGGCCTAGCTATGCCCACTTCTCCATGAGAACCTCACTTGATACCTCTATTACACCCCTTTGGCTTTCTCCCTCTTCTCCTTTGCTTCCAAGAATAGGGACTGTACTTGCTATATCTTTATGGCCCAGACACATTGAGCAGGCCTGCAGCCTGAAATATCCTCCTTCTACTTATTTATCTGAAACGTGTTCACCTTCCACCAAGTCTTCTAGGATCATTCACTTCCCTTCTACTAAGCTCCTGTGTTAAGCCAACACTCATCACCACTACCGTGCATTGTTATATTACCTATCTGTGGTGCAGGGCTTGTCTCCCTGAGCTGCTTAAGAACAGGGACTGTATTTGCTATATATTTATGCTCCAGACCCACTGAGAACAACAGCAAAACCAGCCTCAATTTAAAAAATACTTTTATATGATCTCATTTGAACCTCATAGTAATCCATGAGGAATTTTTCCTATTCTACAGATGTGAAAACCTACACTTAACCAACATTTGGATTGCACAACCCATGACCTCAATCATCATGCTGAGTAGACACTCAACAAATGTTTATTGGTGGACTTTTTCCTCTTCTCTCTCTTAAAATGGCAGCAGAATATGATTGAGTGACCTTCACAGACTCCATGAAAAACAGAAGAATTGCCCAGCAGAGCCTCACCTACATTTCTAACCCTGCAAAACCATGAGATATAATAAAATGATTATTGATTAAGTCACTAAGTTTTGGAGTAGTTCGTTAGACAGCAAATGAAAGCTGGAACATCCTCACTAGTTTCGAAACAAACTTCTCTGCGCATCTGGCAAATAACACTTTTTTGAATTATCACTGACTGCATATTAGCCAGAGCGTTCGTGCCTAGTGAATTTCTAGTTCTTTGTTGATGCCCTTTCCCAACTACCCAGTGCTCTTCAATGTTCTTTGCCACATTCAAGTATCTTCTTGAAGACCTCCCTCCCTCAAGGTGCCCCAAGCCTCAGAATCCTTTTGTTCTCATCCCTTTCTTCTCCCTTCCACACCCTCTGTCATCCTTCCTCTTCTCCCGTTAATGTGTGTTTCATTTCAAAGGAAGAATTTAATAGCCCTAAAGAATTTCCAGGGTGAGGACTAGAAGTAGAGAAATCAAAACAGCATTTGTGGAAAGGCTTAGGAGAGGCCTGAGCACCCAGCAACCTCCTTGGCCCTACTTCTTGAGCCACAGGCACCATCCCTCCTTGGTGTTTCTTCTGCAACTGTTATTCATAGCCTTCCACACAAACCAGAAGAAGATCATCAATTTTACATTAGATGTGAGACCTTCTTCTACCTTCCCCCCAGAAGTAAGTCCTCATTAAAACCTGCTACCTTCCGAATCTAAAATGACTTAACATTGCTTTTCCTTTGAAGTGATATTATAGGTTTCATTATATTTTTGATAAGAAAAGGTCTCTTAGGATAAATAAAGCAGTAGCATATGAAGTATTATTCAGAGCATCTCATAAACATCAGTGTTCCCCTGGGAATCCTCTCTCTTCTGCTCTGCTCACTACATCCTGTTCTCCCCCTTCCAGCTTCTCTCTGATTATTAACATAGAACCCAATAAAACTGGTATTTCCTCAGCCCCACCTAAATGGGGTTTGAATAAACCATTAACAATGTTTAAATAGGTCTTCCTAATCATGCATGTCACCCTAAAAGACAAATATCACTCTTCTATTATGTGGCTACCCATAAAACTCCAGATAGCCTCCTATTTCCCCCTTTGGTCCATGCCTAGGGTATGCTCCATTTTCTGGGGTCTGTGAGGAAAATAGAAAAGCCAGAGCCCACAGGATTTCATTATTTACTCTTTATCCTGTGTCTCAGGTGGGGCCACATAGAAAAAGAAGACCTGTGGCCTTCCTAAGGCCTCTGGTCGTACCCCCAAATACAAAGGTATCTGAATTTGTTTATGTTGAAGATGAGGTTTCACAAATCAACATACACTTCCCACCTATGTGGCCTCCCCCACATACACCTTGGTTATGCTATTCCCATGTAACTGTCCAATCTCTTAAGGCAACAGGCTTCCTCATCTATATAAAATTGCTAAAAATTTCCCTAAGAAGACCTACTCTTTGAAATTCTAAACCTTGTTTAGAATGTTATTTCTTCTTCCTAAAATAGCCTTTTTCTTTCATCACCTATCTCACATTTGTGTTTAAGACTTGTTCTATTGATTACCCCTTCTGGGAAGGCCACCTACTATCTCCCTTTCCAGTCTCCCTTCTGTGATTTTGTAGCACATTATGAATATCTATGTTATGTCCGTTTCCTATCTTTGTTAGCTCCTGCACTAGACTGAGTGAGGTGTGAGCAGAAACTTCTATTCTATACACTAGCATCTGATACAATGCCAGCCACATAGTATGTCAAGAGTAAACATCCTTTCATGAGTCAGTGAATGGATGACTTGAAATCTATTGTCAACTACCTGAGGGCTCAGATAATGACTTTCTGATTCTTTCTAATCTCTAGTCATTGACAGTTTAATGCTCTTCATATTATAAATTTTCAGTGATTGCTAGATCATCAATGCTTATTACTGTTAGTAATTCTTTATAGCACATTACATAATCCAAATTCTTTCATATCCATTACCCCATTTGAGCCTCTTGGCAATCTTATCAATTAGGTTAGAGGGATTGGTCTAATCCTTTCACGGGCTGAGAAATGGCTCACAGACATTAGATGGCTTTCTGTGGTTACCCATATATATAAAAATTATTTACACAGAATGTAAATAAGACACACAGTTTTCTCTGCAAGGCATTGTGGTAGACACATGGAAGCTGGAAAATATAAAAGTTATTAAAGAGGGAGAGAGGTTAAAGATGGCCACCGAGTAACAGCTTCCCTGCAACTGGGCACGGCAAGTCTGGGGAGACAAGACTCCAGGCATCTCTGGCCAGTGGGATCTGCCTATGATCATCCTTTTGAGGAAACAGGGAGCCAGCAAGGGACTTCTGGACCCCAAGAGGAGGACAAAAACAGTGGAAAACTGGCAAGTGGTTGCGTGTGTTCAATTGACCTAATCACACCGGCAACCATGAGTACAAGCAGAAGTGAGACTGCAAACCAGAAAGGCCTTACCTGTGAACTGTTTCAGTGTTCTTGGACTTGGTACTCAGTTCAGCTGCCTTGGAGAGAACTTTGGGCATTGTCTGGGGACCCAGACTGAGCCACTGAGCTGGGAGCAGGAAGACATTGTAAAAAAAACTGCCTCAGCAAGCTCCGCCCTAAGGCTCCCAGAGCAAGGATCAGGCGGGACAAAGTAACCTAGTGACTGAGCAGCCTAAAGGTGGGGTCTGAGCTGCCTTACAGCCTTAATCCTTAGGGGTAGAATGAGGTGGTTTTGGCACACTGGAGCCTTGGGCTGTTGCCCTGGGTAGAGTACCGTGACGTCACAGCTCATAGCAACTGTTAGTGCCGCCCAGACCTCCATAAGAGCTGTGCAGCAACCCCCGACTGGTGACCCGCACCCACTAGGCCTCTGCATTCCCTGACCAGAAACTGCGGGAGACACGCAACCCTGCATCCTCCCTCCTGTGTCCTCCCAGCCTCCACACTAGCCCGTTCATCTGGCCAGGGTCTCTGGTAGCTGCGTGCCCTCTGGAGCCCTCCCTGCCACTGCGCAGAGCCCTTCCCCTGGCCAGAGACTGCTGGAGCCTTGGGTTCTCTGTGCCAAAGTGACTGGGCACCAGGCACTCCCAGAACCGTGTGCACCACCCCCAGCCCTGTTGCTGGATCTGGGTGTGTCACACACCGGAGCTGCTTCCACAACCAGAACTCCCTAGCTAGAGAAGCCCCAGAGGAACTACACAGGGTCACTCCCTACAAAGATCCAGCAACAATAGAGTGATCCCGCTGGGGTCTAATCTTGGAGAGAAACCTCCCCAACTCCGAAGAC
>CAUYPK010043809.1:0-17055 GCA_963574355.1 Loris lydekkerianus
TGTAAGAATAAAAATTTTTAAGCTGACTCTAAAAAAGGTTATAAAGATTTTAGTTACAGATTCAACTGAACCCTGAAGCAGATGATAAGCAATAGTTGCAAAACAAGTATGCTCATGACTATGTGTACCAGGAAACCGCCCCTCCCCCCGTGATTATATGTTGAAATGGACATTCCAGCATGGTGCTTGTAACGCATGTACCCTGCTCTCACTGACCCCCCTCCCCGCCTAAAAACAGCCCATAAAAAGGGCCACCCCCCTAGACTCAGGGTCGACCCCTCTGTCTCCTGCGTGAGATACGAGTCGGCCCCAGAGCTCTGGTCCTCCCTCAATAAAACCTCGTGTGCTTTGCATCAAGTCGCCTCTCGTGAGTCTCTGGTCGTCACGCTATCACGGAGTCTGAGTGGGGGTCCCTCTCGGGGTCCTACAAAATTAATTCCAACAACTCATTTTGGCCAATTCTTTTACAACTTCTTCACCATCTCCTACACAAGCTAACAATGATCAAATAAATGAAAGATCATCACTTCCTGTCTTTCTCTCCTTCTTCCACTAGGATTATACATTTAAAAATCAAAGCAAATGGGGGGATAGAGCAGGAAAGCCAAACTTGTATAAATCATGAGTTACATAATTAGTCACTGGAACAACAAAAAGTTGCCCAAATTGATGGTGAAGAAAACACACTTTTAGTAACACTAGCTAAAAATGTCAGATTATCCCCCATGTAAAGATGTCACATTGAAAACTGGTTAATGAATAAACCACAGGATAATGACAATGTATACCAGTATAAGATCTGCTGACATTATAGAATCTTCTTAGAATCATCATCTGTTTCTAACTGATTCCAATCTGTCCCTTCTTTCAGGAAACCTACTCAAAACTCACCATCCTCTGACCCCAGGACACCATCCTTGATCAGTGTCCTTCAGTATGTCCACTTAGCTGCCTACCTCTCCATAGAACACAGCTGGGCTCGGGATTCTCTCTCCGTCATGTGCTGCTTTCTGAGTGTGTGTAATCCTCTTCTGCAGCAGACTTTAAATTCTTCCGAGGTGGTTCTTAATGCTTAAGACGAGTATGCTTAAGCCTGTGTAAGCATGCACTCACTGCTATTTTCTCCCTCCTTTGGATTCAGGTCTTCCAAAGTCTGTTATGCTAAGACAGAAGTCCAGTACTACTTTGAAAGAGAATTTATCATTGAGCATTGGCATCACACAGATTAGGAGAGGAAAAAAACTTGATACTTTCATGGAAAACTAAACACAATACAAGGGATCAATAAATAGGGATGGTACAAAAGCAACAGGGAAAGAAATGGAATTTAAATTAGGAGTTTAGGTAGAGACTCTGAATATCAATAGAAAAGCAATATCTTTAAGATGGTTTAAACAACGTGATTAACAGAAAAAAAGCTCTATACTCTAATTTCCCACTATAGAAACAACTACTTGAATGACCTGTAGCAAATCACTTATCTGAAAAAAAGGATGCTGGTATTCACTGTTTACAAAAATCTAACAAGCTAATACTAAAATAAATGTGGAATTCTGGGGAAAAAAAAATCCATGTAATTCTATATTGTTATGAGAAAGATAAAGTAGTTCCACAGTTGGGTTTAGGACAGTAAGCATTTCCTCAGGCCTCCATGGCCCCAGGCATTGGCTAAGTCCTTACTTCCAAAGATGAACAAGGCATGGCCTCTACCCTCCAAAAGCTTACATTCTACTTCCAAACTCAACAAAAGCTTTCTCAGAACAAATTCAATCTAACACGCCAACATCTGTTACTTATGGCAATTAAAAGAAAGAAAACTTAAATATGTTCACGAGTATATACTCCAGAGAAAAAGAAGATGTTATTGTGAGAAAGTCAAGACTACACAGCCAGCTGGTTTGTTCCAGGTCACACAATGAGGGAAAGTGGAAGCAAAGAAAACACCCTAGGGTGCTTTGAGTTACAAACCAGGGTTATATGCTTTCTGGAACCACAAAGGGCCAAGAAGATTTCTTTTTCTTTCTTTTCTCTCCTTTTCTTTTTAACAGCTGGGAAAGTTGTGGGGTGAGGTGGCTAATCCAAAAAAGTTACTCTTTTGGCTTTGCGTAGTTTTACAAAAATAAAAAAAGGGTTTCAAATAGACATTGCATTTTTGTAATCCATTTACCCCTCCAGATATTTTCCCACTGTTAACCATTTCATTTTGCATCTTAGTTGAAAAAACATCTTCCCCACCCCTTATCAATTTCTATATTATTTCCCATTTAATTCAGGAATAAGGTATCTTTCATGTACAAGGTGATAGGACTTTGTAATAGTACATATCAAAGATAGCTGAATAAAACTGGTGTTGACTGGGGAAATGACTGTAAAAGAAAGGCCACAATCTCTTCCTTTAAAAATATTCAGAGATATCTTGTACACACTGATTCTATTGACCACTCCATGGCCCTCTCTTCCCAGCTAGAGAAGAAAAAACATCAAGAGCTACGTTTTATGGCATCACAGACAGGGCAGTATTTCTTTTAATCTCACTTTATTGGGTACAGATGTACTACTCATCCATTCTGTGCTAAGGTACTTTTGAAAACAACGCATTCCCCAGTCCCTATATTCTGACACTGATGAATCACTGGATGAGATGATGACCAGTCTGACACTATTTACCAATGCAAGGTTAATCTATTCCACTGTGATAGTGGTTATTAATAAAACCTCCAAAAAAGCAGATGAATTCTTGAAAGAGTGGTCTCTGATAAAAGAAATTAAGTATATAGAAGAGAAATCTCCCAGTTTATTGAAACACTATTCACACTAACCAAGATATGGAATTAACTTAAGTGTCCAACAACAGATAAATTTTAAAATAAAAGTGGTGTATATACACACAATGGAATACTATTCAGCTATAAAAAATGAAATCTTGTCATGTACAGCAATATGGATAAGCCTAGGGGACACTATGTTAAGTGAAACAAGCCAGGCACAAACGAAAAATACAGCATGTTTTCATTCACATGGTAGCTAAAAAGGTGATCTCATGGAGGTGGACAGTATAATAGTGGTTACCAGAGGCTGAAAAGGGCGGCAGGGACCAGGGGAGGAAGAGAGGTTAGTTAATGGGCACAAAAACATAGATAGAAGAAATATGTTCTTGTGTATGATAGCACAGTAGAGTGACTACAGTTATCAATAATTTATTGTATATTTCAAAATAACTAGAAGAGCAGATTTGGAATGTCCTCAACAGAAAGAAATGATAAATTTTTTAGATGATGAATACCTCAATTACCCAGATTTGATCATTACACACTATATGCATCTATCAAACTACTGCGTGTATATCATAAATATGTATATTACGTAGTAATAGAAAGTGGTCTTAAATGCAGATCAGAAATGAAGAACTGAAACATTTATCACTGTGTAATGGGGTCAACTTTCATGGAATATGAAATAAATTTATTAGAACAGCTTTTTAAATGTACTGAAAAAAATATGGACTTGAGACAACGTGATTCCACTTACCATGTCCACATTGTCCCAGTTAATGCTAGGAGAGTCTTTTTTTCTGCCTGCTTGACCTTGCTGTTTTATCTACTACCTGACTTCCCTCTACATCATCTTCTTCCCATAATTTTATTTTCTTTTCTTTTTTTATTTCAGATTAATATAAGGGTACATACGATTAGGTTACGTTGTTTGCATTTGTTAGGTAAAGAGCAAGTTGTAGTTGAGCCATTGGCCCAAGGGGTATGTCATATACCCCCATGTTGTACCCATTCTCTGTAACATTTGAGTGGAAAACACATGTATCTTCCTACAGCTAAGTTTTCCTTTAAAAAAATGAATAATTATTTGAACATTTAGATCACAAAGCAAGCAAAGTGATGGGCAATGTGTTCATTTATTCTTCAACCAGGTAGCTGGCCAACTCAGTGAGTTAACTATCTATAGTCGAACCTCTGCAAACTGACCACCCATAAAAGGGCCAACATATGGAGGTGGTCAACATATTTAGATTTCAGCCTCAGAAACTGGTTGATTTCTCTTATCACTCCTCCATTAACAAAAGGTGTCAAGTTTTTTCTTCATCACTCTTTTTACCTAAGATCCCAATTACTCAGAATCTGTTAGAATTTTTACACATTGAAAGATCCACATAATTTATTATTTATCAATGAAAGAAACATCTCTTTTCCACTGCTAAATCTGGTTCTCTATTTAGTTTCTACCATCTAAGGATGATATGTAATGTGCAATTTGTATTCTGTTGCTTGTTTGTGTGTATATAAAAGAAGCCCAAATCAAAGTCCTGGTTGGGCACAATGGCTCACCCCTCTAATCCTACCACTTTGGGATGCTGAGGCAGGAGGATCACATGAACCCACGAGTTTGAGTCAAGCCTAAGCAACATAGTAGGACCCCGTCTCTGTAAAAAAATTTTAAAAGTAATCAGATATGGTGAAGTGCACCAATAGTTCCAGCTGCTAGGCAGGGTGAGGTGGAAGAATGACTTAAGCCCAGGCGTTCAAGGCTGCAGCGAGCTATGATCTCAATATTGTACTCTAGCCAGGGAGACAGAACAAGACTCTGTCATTCATAAATAAACAAATAAATAAATAAATGTCCAACTTAAAATCTTAGATTAAATTGAAAATCTCCTAGATTTTATTCTATTGATTTAATTACACTTCATTGCTAAGATACTAGAAAATAGAGCAAGTTTCTCAGTAGCTGGGCCCTGATTTTGGATCTGTACGAGATGAATAGATTTAAGTAAGAGTACAACATTTGGCATTAGACCTGGTGAGTTGTGATTTAGGTTATAATTTTTAGTGTGATTAAAAGCTTTAAAGAATTGTGACAGTGGAACTATGAACAAATTCCTATGCACACTGCACATATCTTATTTTGAAGTAAAAAACAAAATGGGAACAAATACTATTTACACCGCTTCGTGTGGCCCGCGGGCCGCAGTTTGAGGACGCCTGCTGTATGTCAACAGCAATCACAAATCTGAAAATGGCTAAAGATTATATTAAATTTCTGTGAGTATAACAATATATAATTTAATGCAAATTAGATAGCAAATGGTTCTGTCATCCATATTACTGTAATAAGTCAAAAAAGAAATCAGTAAAATGTCACCAGCCAGTATAATAAGTGATCAATGTGCTAAGAGACACAGTCATAGCTAGCTGCCTCAAACTCCGAGGCTTGAGGAAACCTCCCTCCTTAACCTCACAAGTAGCTAGGATTACATATGCAGGCCACTATGGCTGGCTAATTTTTCTCCTTTTTTGTAGTGATAGTGTCTTGCTATATTGCTCAGACTGATTTTAAGCAATCCTTCTGCCTCAGCCTTCCAAACTGATAGGCTTATAGGCGTGAGCCACCGCATCCACCACAAATTTTATTTAATCTTTCTATAAGTGAATTTAGCATCTTTACATTTGTAATGTAATATTTGACAGGTCTCATTCTATAAATTAGGCTCTTCTGCTTTGGCAAACAGAATAACTTAAAAGCCAGAAATTCTTCAAAAACATTATTTTAACTTTGTTTCAATATAGATGCAATAGTCCCATTGTACTAGCTGGTTTGTTCCAGTGTAGAGAGATTTGATTAACTTTATTTCAAACAAAAATAGAAGATTATGAGCAGTGGTAAAGGCACATATGGCTCACAGAGATAATGTATAGATTCAGTCTAGAATCACAGACTTTTTAAAAGTAGAAAGGATCATTATAACAAGGAAATACTGCAGACCCCTTTTTCTCCCACTGATCCAAATAATATAATTTTTTTCTTTCATAAGGTTCCTAACTGAATTTGTATCTGCAGAGATATAGTTATCCCCAAGATGGAAAGTTAATGTAGAAATACCCTCTGCTATTTCATTTCTGAATATATAGTTCCAGCACAACTGTTTACAAAATGAAAATCTAAGCTTTTTCACATCTGTGTTTTCACCAAGCAATGAGTTTGATTTGGTTTTATCAATTAATTTATAGGCTCTTCAGCTGAACAACAGCCTCCATCCTCTGACCAGCAACAACCAAATAGAAGGAAAACCTGAGCACACCACTTCCTTTAAGAAATCTTGGGAAATCCTGTCAAATTACAAATCCACTACTCTTTAGGCAGACCACCCAGTCTCCCCAGATCTCTATTTCACTCACCACACATGAGCATATACTCTTATTTCAGCCATATTCTCCTGGCTTGTCCTTGCTGTCCTGAAAGGATTAATGTGCAAAGTGACTTTGTAGTTAGCTGATGTACTCACTTTCTTTGAATATTTCCTAATTTTAAAAACTCATTTTTTAAAAAAGTGGACAGAGCATGGGCTTCATGAGTGTTCCTTGAGCCAAACCCAGGGAAGCAATCCCTTTCTTCAAGAAGAGCTGCCCATCCAAGACATGTCCTTTCGCCCTTCCAGGGTAACCTCCTTCTGGCTTATTCTGAGTAATATCCTTCATTGTGTAGAGTTAAGTTTTGAAGAATCCACCCAGAATCTTCAAATGTTTTTCCATAAGTATATGTCTACACAAGTTCATTTATAGGCAAGTAAAGCTCACCACCCCTTTTTTGTCACTGCCAAAAATAATGTGAAATACGTGTACTATTAAGCTTTCACAGTTTCACATTAGGATACAAAATTTTTCCAAGTAAACATACTATAATGATTTTTACTGTCAGCTCATAGTATTTTCAGGTAAGTAAGCCATTAATGGGAGAATATTTCTGATATCTAATAATATAACATCTAAGAGTTAAAATTTACTATATGCCATCTTCCAAGGCCAAGTCCCAACTATATGACTTCACTTCTATACAGATGTTATATTTCTTCTCAAAAATTTTTGCATATTTTTCTTAATAAAGGAAATGAAAAGATACAAATTTGGAATATTTTATATATTTAATAGAATAGGGACATGCTAATATTATCCCAATAAAAGTGTATTATCCCTGTTATTACCCTAATAAAATGTTCTTGTTCAATCAAAGTAGAGTCAAGATTTTAAATTTTGATTTATTATTTGATAATTAACCTAGTCTTTACCCAAAGGAAAAACTATACATCTTCATGTTTGAATATTATAAAGATAAAGAAATAGAGAAATAAAATTAAAATAATCTTAGACATGAGAATTAGCTTCATCAGCACTTAGAAAATATTTATGTTGGACATTAGAGTTTATCATCCATTCAGTCAATATTTATTATGTGGAAGAGACAGCGTTAGGTCCTGGGGATATTCCCATGAACCAGACAAATTTATTTCCTACACTCATGAAGTTTCCTGTCTGTCTGGAAAATTTACTATTAATTCAGTTTAACAAGCATTTATCAAACATCTGTAATAAACCGGCACCATGTTGATTCGTTTGAGGATATGAAAAAGCTAACATAGGATCCCTGACTTCCTTTCCATGGCTCTGGAAATAAAATATTTATATAAATTAAAGTACTTAGAAAACAAAATGACTCTTGATTACCATAAATAAAAATCACAAAATGTGAACATTATTTGTGACTCCACTTGGTGAAAAGATAATGCTAAATTACAAAAATCCAATCTAAAACACTATCATTTAAGGCAAATCTTCGAAAACCCCAGCAACAAGGCAAAGGAGAAAAGAATTAGAATTCTATTTCATGAGTACATTGTCAAATGTGGATCTCTTTTTTTCCCTAATAAGGGTAAATAAAATATTTACTATATCCTCAAATACATAAAGCATTATTTAACACCCAGTCTAATTTTCTTGTCTGTTTTTATTTTGCTTTTTATTGAGTCATATAGAAAGTAGATACTGTGTCTGAACATTTAAACTGACTTATGTCACATTCAGGAAAGAGCTAGCTAATGGTCTTAGAGCAGAAGACTAGAAATTAAAAGCCTGGAATCTTTTTCTGAGAATCTTACAAACTCTCTTGAGAGGAACATGGAAATTAGCCAAAGATATTTTTTAAGTAGCTTTGGAAAAAGTACTGGGTATGTTAAAGAATAATCTATTTTGTTATTATAACAAAATCAAAGCACTGAAGAAAATACATTTTCAAATTGAGTATTCTGATTTAGATAGCAGATATAAAGTTAGAAATAATTTTTAAAAAATTCTTTCACTCCTGTGGAAAACAGTTTGGCTGTTCCTTAAAAAGTTAAACATAGAATTACTATATAACCTCCTAGCACTAGGTATACTCAGAAGAACTTGAAACAGGTATCAAAAAAGTACATGTATGAACATGTTCACAGAAGCACTATTCACAATAGCCAAAAGGCAGGAAACAGTCCAAATATCCATCAGTGAACAAATGGAGAGAGAAAACATGGGATACCCATGTAATGGAATATTATTCAGTCATAAAAAGGAATGAAAGACTGATACATGCTACAATAACAGATGAACCTCCAACACTAAGTGAAAGAAGCCAGATGCACATGTCACATATTGTATAATTCCATTTATGTGAAATATTCAGAATAGATAAATCCATAGAGAGAGAATTCAGATTGATGGTTGCCAGGAGCTAGGGGAACAGAGGAATAAGAAAACCACCTTATTGGGTAAGGAATTTTAATTTGGAGTAATGAAAATGGTTTGGAATTGGATAAGAGGTAGTGATTATACAACACTGTGAATGTACTAAATACCAGTGAATTGTTCACTTTAAAATGGTTAATTTTATATCATGTGGTTTTCACCTCAATAAAGTATTTCTTAATATTTTATCACCAAAACTTCTAATGACACAGAAGACAATATTATATTTGAAAAAATATAGGCACTGACAAGTCTAAGTTTAAAAGCAACCCCAAATAGACCCTGAATGTAGAAAAGTTTTAAGAATATCTAGAATAATTTATTTTGTTTATGTGTCTATAGGTATACTTAGGCATGATAAACATAAAATGTGTCCCTAAATAAATCTCAAAGAATTCTTTCCATACAAAAGAAATATTCAAGTAATAAGAAAAAACGTACTTTTATTTAAAATAAACATTATTTTCACTTGTACCTGAAATGTTTAAAAAATCAACAATGCTACTTGAGAACATCCTATTCAGGTTATGTAGACCAATCATGGGCATAGAGGAAAGATTTTTGAAACAAGCAAAGTAGTTAAAGACAAAGCCAAGATTAGCCAGGGCCTGGTGGCACATGCCTATAGTCCCATGTACTGGGGAGACAGACTGAGGCAAAAGGATTACTTGAGGCCTTGCGTGGTGGCTGACTACCATAATCCTAGCACTCTGGAAGGCAGAAATGGGTGAATTGCTTGAGCTTGTGAGTTCTGAGACTAGCTTGAGGAACAGCAAGACCCCATCTCTATTTAAAAATAGAAAAACCAGCTGGGCATCATGGCAGGCATCTATAGTCCCAGCTACTTGGGAGGCTAAGGCAAGAAGATTGTTCAAGCCCAAGAGTTTGAGGTTGCTATGAGCTATGATGACACTATGGCACTCTACCAAGGGATTTTTGAGACAAAGTGTGATTCTTATCTCAAAAAGAAAGAAAGAAAGAAAGAAAGAAAGAAAGAAAGAAAGAAAGAAAGAAAGAAAGAAAGAAAGAAAGAAAGAAAGAAAGAGACAAAGCCCAGAAAGTCTAAAACCATCTTAGGAGAATTTAAACCTTAAATTTCAACAGAGATATGAACATTGACTAATGAAAAATATTAGATAAATTTAATTTAACTGCAATTAAACTCCTATAGTAAAAAATCTTGTATGCAGATTTTCATACATTTCAGAACAAATTATCTGCATATAGACAGGACTAATGTCTTCTAGCTGCAGTAAGCTATGAAATAAAATTACACCTGACAAAAGTGTTCAGTAACTATGTTGCCTTAAAGCAACAGTAGTCTCAAACAACATCAGTATGTTATAAAGAAATATATTTTACAAATCGTATTATTGCAGATTTCATTTAAGTATACTCATAGCATATGAATTTTAAAAACTGATCCAGTTTTAAAAACTGATCTCTTTAACAAAGTGTTAAAGATTTGGGAGTTTAAAGAATTCAATGCCAATGAGCACAACTAATACCCAGATTTTGATTTCTAACAGTACTACTTTTCTACTAAAAGGACCAGTGTTCTTAAAGGAATAGCTAATTCTAGAACTGGGCCAAGAGATGTACAAGATGAGCGTGGAATACCTTGCAGTGCCAGAGAGTAAGGAAATGCTCAGACCAAAACCAGAAAAACATTCAATACTGCCTTGAGTGGGGTATTCTCAGTATCTGTTAGCATATAAAATTTCTCTAGACCAATGGTTCACAATTAAGGGGTGGGGGGAGGGGAGATTGGGACTCTAAGACATTTACTAGGAATTTGCAGAAACAGGCCAGTTTTTTCAAAAGCCTTTTAATTTCCTCATTTACAGCAGAGTTTCTCAACCTCCACCTTATTGACATTTTGGGCCTGATTTTTTGTTGTGCGGGCTGACACCCTGTCCCTTGTTTCAAGTTTAGCAGCATCCCTGGCCTCTGCCCACTAGGTGCCAGTAGCATCCTCTCCTTCCTCCCCAGGTACAATCAAACATGTCCCCAGACACTGGCAAATATGTTGGAGTGTCAATCCCTCCCCCTATCCCCACACCACAATTGAGAACTATTGCTCTAGGAAATTTCCAAAATGGTGAACTACATAAAACTTTATAGTTAAACAAACAGAACAGTGCTGCGAGGTTTCCGGCTAGTGCAAAGAACTAGCAAGGAAGACAAGAATCTCAAAGGAAAGGAGTTGGTTTTGTCTTTTTGATCATTTCTCGTCTTCTTTCCCCCTCAGCAATTAGCAATGAAGCCTTTTTAATGACTGGTTTAGCACTGTACTCCTCCAGATCCCCTAACTTAATTCCCACTGCTGCTATCAAGACTCAGGGCAGAAAAGAGAAAAGCTCTAGTGTTTGACACTTTCACAAAAGTTGTCTTTCAAAGACATGGGGCTGAGAGGCAATTTAATTAAAGGGACAACAGCCTGCCAGTTAGAAACACCAAATTAGAAGGGTGCTACAGTTTTTGGAATCCCATCTCTTCTGCTGCTGATAAAAAAGCTCACTGAACCCAGAGTACTAAAAGAATTGCCATAATGTATTCAGGGTGTGAAATTGAGAAATGTCCACCTATTCCAGTGAATTGCTCTTCCATAACATTTGAAAAGAAATGCAAGTATACGCCCCTTGGGCAAACACCTGTTTACGAACAGGAACATGTGATTAACAGAGACCAGTTTCTTCTCCACCTTGTGCCAAATTCAGTGTAATTCATTTGGCTTCTGCCAGAATTGGATTCTAATCCTATGTTCTAGACAATTAGCTACAATCTTTAGCTTTTTGTTACTAATTTTAGCTAAAAGCAGAGAAAGATTTTCCACAAAGAGAAATCGGCATTGAATAGTTAATATAAACACTTTCCAAAATGGTAAGGTAATTCCACAAGTTCTTAAACTGAACTAGAACCTTGAGTGTAAGTCTAATTATATATGTGATGTCCTGTATTCTCAAAGAATACGCACACTGACACCACATTCTTAGAGCTACATTTTTAAAAAATAGTAAAAACATAGCTGGGCATTGTGCTCGGTGCCTGTAGTTCCAATTACTTGAGAGGCTGAGGCAAGAGGATCGCTTGAGCCCAAGAGTTTGAGGTTGCTGTGAGCTATGACACCTCAGTACTCTTTCCAGGGTGACAGAGTTAGACTCTGCCTCCAAAAAAAAAACACACAAAAAAAAAACAGTAAAAGAAACTTGTTTTATCTTTACTTTTTCCTTTCATTCAGAAAATTAACTTTTCACATTTTTCAGAAGAATTCCATTCACCCTTTCCTCAGCTAAATTTTGCATTACCTCTTAGAGTAAAATAAACAAATTTAGACAAATCAGACATTTTCTGTAAGTACTTACTCAAAAGAAAAGAAAACAAAAAACAAACAAGCAAAAAAAAAAACAAAAAAACACAGATTCATCCAAGCCAGACAACTGTCTCTGTCTCTTTTACAAGCACACCTGAAGACTCTGTTTAAATTGTATTGTGGCAATCTTAGGTCAGAACTACCTAATTGTCTTAGAGGGGAAGACTGGAAATTAAAAGCCTTGAATCTTTTTCTGATTCTGCTGCTTGCTGTGTTGTTTAGACAAGTCACTTAATCTTTTCGGATTTGTATTGATCTATTAAATGGCAACTTTTTGGCACATGACAGGGTAATTTATGAAAAGGATACTTTAAGAGCATTGGCTAAAAGTAGTTAAATTAAAATTGTATTTTTAAAATCTCATGGAGATATTGGCGTCTTTAACACTCTTTCCAGACACAATTTCACTCTAATTTTTTCATGCTTCCAGACAAACTAATCTTGAGTTCAAAATTATCACCTGCCTAAGAAAAACACAAAAGATTATTTTTCCTAAGATGCTTTCTATATATTCTGTGAAATATTTCAAGGCAAGAAATTATATCTTATTCTATTAACAAACAAGTTTCAGGAGGTACCTGAGCTCTTAATGTATGAAAATGAATATGGTGGTATTTCTCATGGAGTGGAAGTGCTTATTCAAACAATGATGTTAGCCAAGACTCAAAAGTCCTTTTTCTTTTGTCCTAGTAAACTCTTAAAATCTTGTCCCCAGGACAGGCAGAAGAAAAGTCCTGAAATCTGCCTAATTTATTTCTCAAAGTGTATCAGATTAAGAGACTAGTTTTGTGAAGGCAGAAACTTATCTGCACAAGTATAAGCTAATTGATGTCATTCTTGATAGTCTTGTACCTTAGGAAAATATGTGGTCTTTTCCCAGTAACAGTATTATAAGGCTAATTGCTTCTGTGACTCACTAATCAGTGTGTCGCATGCATTTTCCAGAAAAATGATCTGTGTAAACATGTCTGAAGAGGGCCACAGAAGCCAGAGGGAGGGCAAAAGGAGAAATCCTAATCTCTCTCCCTGAACACTGGCTTTAAAATAGATTGAAGTGTGTGTATAGCTCCCTCTTAGGGGCACATACACATTCTCCACCTTGCACCATGGAGACCAAGTCTCAGCCCTACTTACACCTCATCCCACTTAATTAACAGTGTCACTTGTTTGTTCTACAATGTCCTCTAGGAATCAGAATCAGTTATTAAAGGTCAATCAGTAATCAGTATTTATGGCCTATTTGTCTTATTTTAAAACTTTAACTTTGTGGATGATGTTACATCTTGCCACTTTTTAATCCAAGTTTCCATCTGATACTTTGCAGGTGATGCAGGAACATCATTAAGTAGGATCCTACACTCAGGGTACTTCTGTTATCCTTGATAGCAATCCTAAACTTTCCATTTTAACTGAAAGAGACATTTATCCATATCTAGGATACAAATAACACATACTTCAGGGGAAAGGGAGAAAAAAAAATCAGAGAATTCCTAATTTTAATTCAGATTTCTTTTTTTTGAACTCAAAAACAAAGAACTATAAAATTCTTTGTATTTGACTGAAATAAACTAGTTACAGGTACAAGTTTAAGAGGAAAGACTGAAGTAAAGACACCATCTTATTTTTTTTATTATCTACCTCTCCGCACATTCATTATTATACTGATGAGCTCCCACTATGTAAATGATACTTTCTTATTTAAATGGACAGTTTTTCCTTGGTATGGAATAAATTCCTGGTACTGGCATTCCATTCAAAGCCCGTGGGAAATTTAACAATATCTAGCAGTTTAAAGGATTTTAAAATAGAGCATACACTTTAAAAAACTTAACTATAACCATATCAGTTCCAAGATACTCAGTCCCCATATCTCTGTGTATTATAACTAACAGTATTTACTTCTAAGATTTAAAAAAATTATTTACCAAGAAACACAAATACTATACAAACACTCACTTCCTGGATTAATGAGCTGTGTGTTCTCAGGCATGCTGGATCCCACGCTTCTGCTTTAACAGAGAATTCTTCCCCAGCACAATAATTTCATTATTTTCAAATATTCTAAATATTTCTGAGATTGCTTGTTATTAAATATAAAATGCAGATATACTGACTTACTCAATGGCACTAATTAAATAAATGGTTTCCTATTCTTAAATATTGTAACAAAATACATTAAGCCAAATAAGCAGCCACTTCTCACTAACAGCTCTGTTAAAATAAGAACACAAAAGAGGCCAACCCACATGTTTCTTACAATCCCCTGTAGTTCTGATTTCTGGTTAGTTGGAGTCCCAATTCAGACATGGCCAAAAGATCAATACCCTAATTACCACTTGCCAGGGGGCCAGCAGTCACCATTGATGGTTTTCTACTGTCTTTAATGCCACAGTAAATGGGGGTAGTTGTTGGTGAAATAAAGCCTTGGAAAAACAAGACTGTCAGATCACCTTGAGTAGCAACAGGATATGAAGGCAATATTGAAAAAAAAGAAAAACAATAAAAAGAAGGGGGGGGAACTTGTCAAGAATTTCTTGGGTTTAGTAAACTGACTTTCTTTGAAATATGGAGAAATTACCCGATCAGAGGCAGATTTTAACTAAAAAATTATGGAGGACAGCGGTGACCCGGAATCACCACCTCACCTCACCAGAAACAGGGAGATTTCCTGCCAGTCAAAATAGCTGTGTGTTCTTCATTTTCCTTGTCACTACCGTCAACAGCTCTGAGGCAGGTGTCACTGCCACCATCCATACTTTATAGATGAAGAACTGATGTCTGAGGAAGTGACTTGCCTAAGGGTCATCAGGAAGTGTCTGAGCCAGGGAACACCCATGTACCTGGATACTTAAGGACACTAAAAGCAGCTGGCATTTAATGAATACTTGGCATACATCATCTCAACCTTCACTACTTAATAAACTGGGTATAACTGGTATTTTCTTCTCTTTACAAAGAAAAATCAGACAGGATTGTCACTTACCACTGGTCAAGTGCCAAAGTGACCTTACAACAAGAGACAAGAGATGAGACTTAGGCTCTGAGCTTTCAAAAGCCAGAGTGGGATTTTCCCTTGGTCTAACTCCTCCCACTGAGGAGAGTAATCCATAAAACCAAGAAGATGTACCAACCCAGATTATACCTTCCCTTCCTGACATGCTCTTCTTAGCTCAGAATTCCCTGCCCATACTGCCCCACACCCCACTTTCAGGGCCTCGCTCCAAGTCCTTCCCCTGGGCTGACTATACACAGGTGTACACATGCCCATGTCTATCTGCCTACAGTGCAGTGCCGTTGACTTAGGTGATATGATCTCAGCTACAAAGACAAGTCATGATTTGTCTAAACCAAACATGAGAACCCCATCCCACTGGGCAGTGACTGGTTCAGGTCCGGCCTAAGCCACTCAATATTTAATATTCCTCCAGTATCGAATATTATTTCCATAAAGGGTAGGTGATACAATATAGTTCAGCAAGTAAGGAAAAGTCAGCTGGGAGGTTCTTGGAGTTTATTTCCTCTAAGAGTAAGCGTGTACAGCTGTAAGGTCTAGAACTGCTATAGATATCTCACAATTACCAGCCTGAGGAAGACACCAAAACACAGAAGACAAGGCCAAGAAATCCGAGAATAACAGAATGGAAGTTACTCTATTAAAAGCACTAAAGTTACTGAATTACCCAAAGCCCAGGCATTACTGAATTACCCAACCTTTTTGGTACTAGGGACTAGTTTCATGGAAAACAATTTTTCCACAGACTGAGAGTTGGGGGGATGGTTTTGGGATAGTTTGAGCAGATTACATATCCACCTCAGATCATCAAGCATTAAATTCTCATAAGAAGCATGTAACCTAGATCACTCACATGCACAGTTGGGTTCATGCTCCTGTGAGAAGCTAATGCTGCTGCTTATCTGGCAGAGCTCAGGTAGCAATGCCAGTATGGGGAGCTGCTGTAAACACATATGGAGCTTTGCTCTCTTACCTGCCACTGACCTCCTGCTGTGTGGCCTGGCTCTTAACAGGTCACAGACTGGTACTAGTCCTAAGCCTGGAGGGTGGGGACCACAGCCCTAGACCACTATACAATGCTACTGCCCATCCAGTGAGGGGAGCAGGTAGGAGAGGGGCAACACTGACCTCCAGCAAACACGCCACTAAGGTTCCCAAGTCTTGCATCCACTCACAACAATCTGTACAGTTGACTCTTGAAAAGTGAGAGGTTAGGGGCACTGATCCCCTGCACAGTCAAAACTCCACATATAACTTTTGACTTAACTAATAGCCCTACAGTTGACAGGAAGCCTTATCAATAATAGTAACAGTTGATTAACACATATTTTGTATGGTATATGTATACACAGGATTCTTTCAATAAAGTAAGGTGAGGAAAAGAAAATGGCATTAAGAAAATGATAAGGAAAGAAAATACATTTAATGTTTATTTGGTGGAAGTGGATGATCAGATAAATCTCCCTCCTCATGGTCTTCACACTGAGTCACTGAGGAGAAGGAACTAGAGGGGTTAGTCTTGCTGTCTGAGAGGTGGCAGAGGTGTAAGAAAATCCACAAGTGGAACCAGGCAGTTCAAACCTGTGTTGATTAAGGGCCAACTGTATTTATATCTAGCCTGGCACTATCAGCAAAGGTCACTTAGCCCTTTCTTTCCTTTAACTCAACTGCATTACAAATGGGGTCAGAGAATCTAATCCTCCAGAACATAACATCATCTGAAAATCATAAAGAGTATGTCTTACCTAGTGGCACCATAGTTTTTAGCCCATCGACTGCAGTTGAGACTTAGCCTAATTTCCAGTACTTTAAAATTTCAGTCACATGGAACATTTAGGAATTCTGGAAAAGCTAGTGTAGCTAGCAGCAAAATATGTATTTTTTTTTTTTGTTAATTTATTATTTTTTTATTATAGATAAAAATATGCACCATAGATGTGGCCCAACCCATCCCACTCCCTCCACCAAAACCTCCCCCCTCCCTTCTCCTTCCTTGGTCCTTTCCTCATAGTCTTGTGGTATAGTTGGGTTATAGCCTTCATGTGAAAGCTATAGTTTAGCTTCATAGTAGGGCTGAGTACATTGGATACTTTTTCTTCCATTCCTGG
>CAUYPK010043810.1:0-29817 GCA_963574355.1 Loris lydekkerianus
ATTATTTTTTATTAAATCATAACTTTGTACATTGATGCATTTATGGGGTTCAGGGTACTGCTTCGATATACAATGTGAAATGTTTACATTGAACTAAGTAACACATCCATCACAATTATACTCATTTCTTAATAGTTTTGAAATGTACCATTGTATCAGGCACATTAGGTGAAGTCCCCCCAAAATACTCTCCCTCCTCCTATATCCCCCCTCCCCTCCCTTCTCTCTCCTCTTCCTTTCTACTTTCTAGACTATAGTTATGTTTTGCCATTCATACGAATGTGTAGGTGACTATATACTGATTTCATAGTATTATTGAGTACGTTAGATACTTGTTTATCCATTCTTGAGTTACTTTACTAAGAAGAATATGTTCCAGCTCCATCCAGGTAAACATAAAAGATGTAAAGTCTCCATATTTTTTATGGTTGCATAATATTCCATGGTGTACATACATCACAATTTGTTAATCCATTCATGGGTTGATGGGTACTTGGGCTGTTTTCGTGTCTTGGCTATTATGAATTGGGCTGCAATAAACATTCTGGTGCAAAAGTTATTCTGTAACTTATTGCAATAGTTTTATTTTTTGGAAGCAACTACTTTATATTACCCATGCAATTATTTATCAGCTTCCTTGTTTCTGACTCACTACACATTCATCTTTTATTGGCTATAAGTAAGGCTCTGTATATCAGATACATATGGTTCAACCCAGAGTTTCCAATGACATGTAGAGTTGGGAAGAGAAGTAGACTAGAATTACTCTATGAAGAGATGCATTTTGTTCTATCTTTTGTAAACATTACATCATGATGTTAATATGATGCAGTCGCTGTATATATTGATTTCAAAGTCCTTTTAGCTAACCATAAAACTTACTTATTTAAACTAGCAATAGTAAAATTCAAAATTGCAGTGCTACAGTGACATTTGTTTGAATTTGAGGAAAAATAATATAGTATCTCTGTCCCAAGATAAAATGATACTTTCTAAATTCTACACACAAGCTATATTACTCTCTCTTGAATTATATTATGGTCGTTACACTAATGGCAAGGCGAATAAAAGACTTTAATTGCTCCCTCTACAGCTTGCAGTTTTTTGTATTCTCCGGTTTCTTAAAGATGAAAAATGTAAGTGGTTTGAGCTAATATTAGAGCCAACAAAGAAGGATGATGAAGATCATATTTTAAAAAAATCAATTGGTTTATATTTTTATGGGAACAAACATTATTCTATCCTCCAGCCGCAAACATACGTCCCAAACGCTTCATCCCCGTATGTGCACACACGTGCCTGCCGTGTTGAGGAAGAGTCAGCAGAAACCTAAGGAGATTTTAAATGAAGTTGCCTAACTCAATATATAGAACTACTTCTGACATATCTTTAAGTGTATCCAAACTCCAGTTAGTACGGGCACACCTCATTTCATTGTGTATGACTTTGTTGTGCTTTGCAGATCATGTGTATTTTGTGAATTGAAGGTCTGTGGAAACCTTGCATCTAGCAAGTCTATTGGTGTGATTTTTTTTTTTTTTTCTAACAGCATGTGTTCACTTTGTGTCTCTGTGTCACATTTTGGTAATCCTTGCAGTGTTTCAAACTTTTAAATTATTATTACATCTGGTGCGGTGATCTGTGTTCAGAGATCTTCGGTGTTAGTATTGCAGTTGTGGGGTGCTGTGGACCGTGCTGATGAGATGGCAGACTCATTGGATAAATGTCTGTGCTCTGACTGCGCCACCATTCCCCCCCCCCCCCCATCTCCTAGGGCCTCCCTATTCCTGAGATACAAGAATATTAAAATTAGGCCAATTAATAACCTCACAAAGGCCACTACATATTCAACTGAAAGGAAGAGACACACATCTCTCACTTTAAATCAAAAGCTAGAAATGATTAAGCTTAGTAAGGAAGGCACATTGAAAGCTGAGATAGGCTGAAAAGCAGGCCCATTTCATCAAACAGCCAAGTTGTGAATGCGAAGGAAAAGTTCTCGAAGGAAATTAAAAACGTGATTCCAGTGAACACACAGGTGATAAAAAAGTGAAACAGCCTTGTTGATATGGAGAAAGTTTGAGTGGTCTGGATAGATCAAAGCAGCCACACATTCCTTTAAGCCAAAACATAATCCAGAGCAAGGCCCTAATCCTCTTCAATTTTATGGAGGCCAAAAGAGGGGAGGAGGCTGCAAACGAAAAGCTCAAAGCTAGTAGACACTGGTTCATGATGTTTAAGGCAAGAAGCCGCCTCCATAACATACAATTGCAAGGTGAAGCAGCACGAGCTGGTGGGGAAGCTGCGACAAGCTGTCCAGAAGACCTAGCTGAGACAACTGGTGAAGGCGGCCACGCTAAACAACAGATTTTCACTGCAGACAAAACACTGGAAGAAGATGTCACCTGGGACCCAACTAGCTGAAGAAGTCAATGCTGCCTTCTAAGCTCCAAAGCGCTCTTATAGAGATGTATGAGGAGTTGTTTTTATTTTGTTTCTTTACTTCCATGGATGTACAATGGGGTTAATGTTCTCATGCCTGCTAACACAACAACCATTCTACGGTCCATGCATCAAGGAGTCATTTCAGCTTTTTATAGATAATTACTGATCTGGACAAAGTAATTGTCTATAAAAATTACTTTTTTTATAGACAACTGAAAGCCCTCTGGAAAGGATTCATCATTCTAGATGTCATTAAGAACATTCATGATTCATGAGGGGTGATCAAGATGCCAACATTACAGGAATTTGGAAGATGTTGATTCCAGACCTCTTATGTGTCTTTGAAGAATTCAAGACTTTGTATAGAGGAGGTAACTGCACATGTCGCAGAAAGAGCAAGAAAACTAGAATTAGAAGTGGAGCCTGAAGATGTGACAGAATTGCTGCAACCTAGTGATGAAATTTGAGCAAATGAGGAGTTGCTTCTTGTAGCTGAGCAAAGAAAATGTTTTCCTGAGATGGAATTTACTGGTGAAAATGCCAGTGAGTTCTAGTTAATGATACATAAACATTGTTGAAATGACAAAGAAGGATTTAGATTATCACATCAACTAAGTTCATAAATCAGTAGTAGGATTTGAGAGGGTTGACTCGAATTTTGAAAGAAGTTCTTCTATAAGTAAAATGTTACCAAACAGCATCTCATGCTACAGAGAAATGCTTCATGAAAAGAAAAGTCAATTGATGGGGCAAATTTTATTGCTGTTTCATTTTAAGAAACTGCCACAGCAGGCTGGGTGCGGTGAACAGCCCCTCCCCCCCGCCCCACCACCATCCTGTCTCTACTAAAAAAAAAAAAAAGAAAAGAAAACTAGCCAGGTGTCATGATAGGTGCCTGTAGTCCCAGCTACTGTGGAGGCTGAGGCAGGTGGATTGCTTAAGCCCAGGAGTTTGAGGTTGCCATGAGCTATGGCACCATGGCACTTTAGCCTGGGCAACAGAGTAAGACTCTGTCTCAAAAAAAAAAAAAAAAAAAAAGAAAGAAAGAAAGAAAGAAAAAGAAAAAAAGAAAGAAAGAAATTGCCACAGCCATCCAAACTTTCAGCAACCACCACCCTCAGCAGTCAGCAGACAACAACATCCAGAGAAGACCCTCCACCAGAAAAAAAGATTACGATTTCTGAAGGCTCGGATGACTGTTAGCATGTTGTAGCAATTACATTTTAAATTAAGGTATGTAAATCTCCTTGTACATAAGGCAATGGCACACTGAATAGACTACAGTATAAGATAAATGTAACTTTTACAAGCGTTGAAAAACCAAACATTTTATGCGACTCTATTGTAATATTTGGTCTATTGCAGTAGTTTGGAAAGAAACCCTCAAAATCTCTAAAGTATGCCCATTGTTATTAACCTTTTGTTGGTCACAAACATCTCAAGAATCTTTTTTTAAAAAGTTATGGAGTAATCCTACTCAGGCATGAAAAGGAGTAAGCTACTGACAGCAGAGACACAGGCAAATCTCAGTAGCGTTATGCTAGACAAACAAAACCTTACCTAGTACATAATTTCACTTCTGTGACATCATAGAATAAGAAAAGCTAAATCTTTGGTGAAAGAGATTACAGCAGTTATTGCCTTTGGGTGACGGGCGGGGGGGGGGGATAAGGACCCTTTCTGGGTGATACTGCTGTTCTTGATCATGATGGGGGGTTGAGTTGTTTTTTGTTCTTCAAAAATCATTGAACAGAACACTTAAATTTTGTGCATTTTATTTCATGTTAGTATCCCTAAAAAACATAAACATAAACAGTGAGTTCTAGTTAATGATACATACACATATCTGGTGACATATACTGACATCTTCATTTTACTTTGAAATATATTTTGACTATAAGATGGATTGCAAGTGACAATATCAGAGTAAGAGGAGAAGCTTTGAAAAAAGGAAAGTTTGAAAAAAGACAGTTGGAATTTTATTAACTGACCTTGAAAACTCTAGATAAAATTAATATAAAAGTGATAAAAATTAGTAGTTGGCTAGAAAAAGTAGAGAGCCGTTTTGCAACCTTTTGGTATGGTCTCAAACTTAATATTCTTATTAAAATCTAAAAGAATTTAAAAGAGCTAGCTATTTTTAGAGAGGTGAGTTATTTTTAGACCCATAGACGACCTATTTTTAGATCCCTAAATGAAGCCTGAAGTAGCCTTGTAATTATTTCCAAGAAGTAGTTTATGAAACCGGAAGACTCATCTACACCCAGCTTTTCAGAAGTCAGCATTGCCACAACAAAAATGTAAACACTAATAAGAAACAGGAAAAAATATTTAGATCTTACATCACAGAGGACTAATATCCGTAGTAACTACCTGAGTATCCAGACATGTGTAGGTATATTCCTACTATTCCTAACATACAAAATTATTTTAAAATATTGGAAGAGAAAGAACAACTTAGAAAAATGTACAGCAGAAGGCTGGAGCACCTTGTCATATCTGGAAGTTATCTAGAATTCCTGGGGTCTTGTCAGAACTCAGGAGCCGGAAGAGGCTGTAACCAGCTTGAGATGGGACAATTTGAGCCTTTGTAATAACAAGTGAGATTGAGTGGAACACATCAAGAATACTGAAACTTGTGAGTTGATTATATTATTAAATAAACAAAATTCACCAGCCACCTTTGGAATATGCTAGAGAACCTGATAAATACAAGGAGCAACTCATTAATTATTTTGTTTTCTGTATAAACTGTACTTCACTGTAACCAGACACATCATGGAGGAGAGTTTTCCACTAAAGACAGATTCTAGTAATGAATGAAGCAGAGTGGCAAAGTGGCAGCTGTGAATGACATAATAGACACAGGTAGTGATTGTTGGTGGCTGCCAAAATACCGAAAGAGATGACCAGTCATTATGTTGAAGCCTGATGGAAGGACACGACACCATCTATGAAAGGGTCTTTCCATGGAAAAAGAGTTGTAGTCAATTAAGCCTACTACCAGATTTAACTACCAGATTATAGAATTATAGTCAGCAAAATCCAGAAAGTGGCAAATGTTCAGTTTTTTTATTTTCTTATTTTTATTTTTATTTTTGAGACAGAGTCTCTGTTGCCCCTGGCTAGAGGGCCGTGGACCTCATAGCTCACAGCAACCTCAAACTCCTGGGTTCAGACAATCCTCCTGCCTCAGCCTCCCAACTAGCTGGGAGTACAGGTGTTAGCCACAGTGCCCAGCTAGTTTTTCTATTTTTATTTTTATGTTTTTCGGAGTAACAAAGAGAGATTTTATTTAGAAAGAACAAAGAGAAAGTTTAGAGCACTTTTTTTAAAGAGAGTTGGAAGTGGGTCACTTATGAAGGAGAATGACATGGGGTCTTGTTTTTGTATTATTATTTTTAGTGGAGATGGGGTCTTGCATTTGCTCAGGCTGGTCTTGAACTCCTAAGCTCAAGCAATCCAACTGCCTTGCCTCCCAGAGTGCTAGGATTACAGGAGTGTCCAATTTCTTTAATACATAAATTGTAAGAGAAAAAGAGAGATATAAATATCTATAGATTTAAAAGATATGTAACAGTTTACGTGGATGGAACTGGAACATATTCTTCTTAGCAAAGTACCCAATGTACTCAGCCTTACTATGAAACCAATTTATAGCTTTCATATGAAGGCTATAACCCAATTATAGTGCAAGAAGAAGGGGACAGGAGAGAGGGAGGGGAGGGGGAAGGATGGGTGGAGGGAGGGTGACTAGTGGGACCCTATGGTGCATCTTACTAGGGTACATGTGAAATTTACTAAGTGTAGAATATAAATGTCTTAACACAATAACTAAGACAATGCCACGAAGGCTGTGTTAACCAGTGTGATGAAAATATTTCAAATTGTATATAAAACCAGCACATTGTACCCCATGATTGCACTAATGTACACAGCTATGATTTAATAAAAATAAAAAAAGATATGTAACAGATTTATCAACCAACTGCAACAAATGGACTTTTCTTGGCTCCTGGGGAATATGAACATGTGATGACATCAAAGACTTCTTGTAAATTATCTTAAGAATATTTTAGAAAATAATGGTAAGATGATCATTTTGGGGAGTCATTATGGTTCAGAGCTATGCACTGAATATATGGAGATGAAAGACTGTCCGGGATTTGTTTACACTTCCATTGGTAGGGCTGGGGAGGGGGGGGGAGGGAAGTGGTGAGAATGAAGAATGTTTGAGCCAAGCGCAACTTTGGAGCGGAGCAACGGCACACAGAAGTTCTTTGCATGATTTTCTGTACTTCTGTTTGTGATTGTTTTCACAACAGAAAGTAACAATTTTAAAAAAGAATCAAGAAAGGAGACTTACAATAGTGTGTGGAGAAACGTTTCTCTCAACTATTAACTTGATGTGTGGGAAAGGAAGAGCCGTGTTCTTCTCCTTACTAGACGTCCTCAGGTGCAGAGTGCGATTCCCATCCTGCAGAAATGGTATGACGTCAGGCAGCTCCCATATCACCATGAGGTAAAAATCATCTTCCTTACCCTTTAATAGAAACCCGGGGACACAGGAAAAGTTCAACTAATTATTTTATTTTGAATTGTTTTAAAGAGATGAGAAAAATAGAATATACTCTGATATATCCACAGACTAACTTTGTTAAATCTTAAGCCCATCTATACCTTGCTAATACAATTTATCTTTCTTATGTCCTTCCCCACATAGCCAATAACCTGAATGTGATGTTAATTATGAAAATGTGAAGATTTTGATATTTCTACATATACACACCTACGTTAAACATATATATGATATTGCTTTCAGGCTTTAAACCATTTTATATCATCCAACTATATGGATTTTTCTTCAGTTTGTGTATTTCACTCAATTTTGTGTTTTTGACATTTAAACAGGTTATTTCATGGAACTCTCATCCATTTATTTTTAACTGCTTTGCAGCATTGTATGAATACACTACAATGTAATTGTCCATTCTCCTACTGATGGATGTACAGGTTGTTGCCAAAGTTTCACTGTTCGTCTTTATGGAAATTTTTTTTGCAGCATTTCATCAGGGGCCATGGTTTCTACACCATATATATGCTGAGAGTAGAATTATCCTGTTGAGATATGCATATTATCAACTTTACTTTGATATCACCAAATACTCTTTCAGGTAGTGTTACCAATGCCTACTTTCCCCAGAAGTGGGTGAGAGTTCCCCTTTCTTCACATTCTTACTATTCATGGATTAAAATAAGGTTTTTGTGTATCTGATGGGTTTGAAATTGGACATTTAAAAATTAAGTTTATTGATTGCATTAATCGCATTTCCTTAATTTAGTGACTTAAACGTTTTTTTATGTGTTTGTGCATTACCTTGGTTTCTTTGCCTGTCCTTTCCCTATTTTTCTATTAGGCTGCTTTTCTTCTGGACTTTAAAAACAGGCTTGGGGTTCTAGATTTTAATGTCCTGATAATACCTTTATGATATGCCATTTGTGAACATAGTATACCTCTTCAATTTATTTGATAGTGGCTTCTTGTTTAATGTCCTTCAAGGTTTGTTTTTTTTTACACAAAACTGCATACTTTTGATTAATTTATGTTAGGTACCTCATATTTGCTTGCTATTGTAATGTGATCATTTATTCTGCCTATACTTTATTTCTCTAACAGGTTATTGTTGATGAAATGCCATTAACTTTTCATTTTTTATATGGGAATAATAGCCAATTTTTTTTCTTTTAGTTTGGTTATTTTGCTAGTAGAACAGGATCTTTCTAGGTTGAAAAGTAGCTGTGGAAAAGTGGAGAAGGTATTGGTGTAAGAGTGAAAACTTTAGGTGTCTATTTTTAGTTCTAAGCAAGATACATACCGTTTTTGGCTTTATGTTTTTATTTGTAAAATGAGGATTTCAGCTAGTTGATGAATAAAGCCACTTCCATGTTTTAAAGCTTAATGATTCTAGGTGTAGCCTAGAGGCCTCTAGTATCTCACATCTACGTTAATTTAAAAGTATGGGTTAATAATACTCCTATCTATCGATGAATTCTTTGGTTATAAGGTATGTCATAGTGAGAGTAGAAGGAATCACAACATATCCAGAGAGTGATCAGATATTGGTACACCGAGTAATAGGTTAGTTAGACCTATATGCTCCCCGTTTGGTATGAGTTGGCTACAGTGGTTTTAGTCACTTTAACCGGTTTCAACTGAACCACTTAGGACAGTGCCACTTGGACTTACTGAATTCAGGGAGCCACAAATTTTTAAAAAGCAATTCTTGAAGACTGACTTAGAGTTATTAACATTTAATTTTACTACCATTTACTTTTTACTTAGTGAGAGGGGAATAGGAAACCCTTACTATCATCATTTTATGAAAAGAAAAGCTACACTAATACAAAACAATAGGGAAGACACAACCTTCAAATTTAAAAAGTAAAATTAACTTTCATTTTTTATATTTCACCCCTGCTTAATGAAATCTTTTAATCTTAGATTGGTACTGGCAGACAGGCCTTGAGGAATCAGTCCTCCAGGAAAACAGCAGTTCACATAACACTGAGAACATGTATTATGTTAATGGGTTCACTTAAGAAGATCTTTTTCTTTAAAGAACACACGGTAGGGGCTAAGAAAAAGAACAGATACAAGAGAGACATTGAATCAACAAATAATAATACAGAAATTCCCTGAGCTGGAAGAAATACTTAAGGTTGCAGACTGAGAAGTCCTCTGTGGAACCGACGAGAAAAGGCAGGCTGGCCCTTTAGACTTCAAGCACAAAAATGACATCTCGTAAGTTTTCAGAGAGAAGCAATGAGTTACTTATAAAGGAAAAAGAATCAATACAGCTTTGAATTTATGATCGGCAACATTGTCCCAGAAATGACACTTACAGATTTCTCAATAAAAGGCCTTGTAATTCAAGAATGTCAAAATGGTCTCCAACGTGAGTATAAATACAACTCGCACCAACATTAGCAGGGTATGAGTGCTACCATTTTTCCACAGCCATGCTAAACCTTGGTATTACCACATTTATTTTTTTCAACCAAATTTATTGTAATTCTAATTTGAATTCTCCTGATTACTAATGAGATTTAGCAGCTTTTTATATGTTTATTGACCATTTGGGTTTTCTGTTTTTGAAGTGCCTTTTTCTCATTTTTATATTGAACTGTTTACCTTACTTCTTATCTAAAAATTTTGGATACTAATCCAGTTAGATACTAATCTTGGTTTAAGGTACTTAAATATATTCATCTTTTCCTTTAGAATTAGTGATTTTTGAGTCTGATTGAAGATATTTTTGTTTTTCTTGAGACGGAGTATCACTATATCACCCTCTGTAGAACATTGTGGCTTCACAGCTCACAGCAACTTCAAACTCTTGGGCTTAAGTGATTCTCTTGCCTCAGCCTCCCAATTAGCTGGTACTACAGGCACCCGCCAGCTATTTTTTGTTGCAGTTTTCATTATTGTTTAGCTGGCCTGGGCCAGGTTCAAACCCACCAACTTTGGTGTATGTGGCTGGTGCCATAACCACTGTGCTGAGCCTAAGATAGTTCTTTATCTTGAAGTCACAAAGACAATCTTCTGCCTTTTAATTAATAGCTTTAAGTTATTAATCTACAAGGAAAAGGTAGTCTTAGATGGTACACCAAAATTTAGGGTATTGATTTTTTTCCATATGGCTTTCCCGTAGCTCCAAAGCCATGTGTCGAAGACTCTGTTCATGGCACATGAGTCTGCCATGCCACTTCTGCCACATGTGGCCTTGCTTTTGTTCTGTGGCTCTACTTACATATTCCTGTGCCCCAACTGTACCGTCTTGTTTCCTCACTGGCTTAATTGTTTTGCCTGTGGCCTGAGATGAAGGTACCTCCCTCCAGAATGAACTTGTGTTTATTTCTGCCAATGCCTGGTAGAACTACCAGTGTTGGGCCATCTACATCCAAGTTCAGAGTTGAGATTTCTTAGACCATGTCTGCATTGATACTCTGGTTTGCAAATGAATGTGAGAGTCTGTATTGGGCCACGGTTTCTCATGGACAAGATTCTACCTTGTCTTTTTTTCTCCCCCTACTCCTCTTCCTTTTTTCCCTTCTTGGTTCAGTGTCACGATATCATGGACATGGTACATGCATTTAACTGTTTGTCTTAGGTAGGCTCTGGGCCATGGCTTCTTTTGCCTCTCTTAATTTTCCAAGAGTCCAAAATTGAACTAGTTTGCTTTGGAAGAGGTCCTTGGAGCAAAAGTAGCAGTGGTATTTGGGTCCTCCACTTATTTCTCCCAATCTCCACTTTCATTTAAATTTTGGTCTGCTATTTGCTTACTACACTGTCGGCTCTTTCATAATAGTTAGGAGATTTAAAACACATTTTATGCAGAACTTTTTATTGGTTTTTGGTGGGGAGTTGGTTGGTGTAATCTAATTATTCAATACCTTATTTCTCTCAGAATTCTGGGATTTGAAATTATTCCCAGCATATGTTTGAGTGCACAATTTTTCCGCCCTGGAGACAGAGTCTCACTCTGTTGCTGCAGCCTAGTGCCATGGCATCAGCCTAGCTCACAGCAACCTCAGAATCTTGAGCTCTCGCCATCCTCCTAACTCCACCTCCCGAGCCTCAGCCTCCAGAGTAACCGGGGACTACAAGCACCTGTCACAACGCCCAGACAATTTTTTTTAGTAGAGATGGAGTCTCACTATTTCTTAGGCTGGTCTCGAATTCCTAAGCTCAAGAAATCCTGCCACTTCAGCCTCCCGAGAGTACTAATAATATAGACATGAGCCGTGGCGCCCAGCCAAAATATTTCTTGAATTGTATTGAATTCAATTGGAATCAGTGGAAAGAGAAATCTTCTTTGGTTCTCAAATTGGGCTGAGAACAACCCCACCATCATAAGCTTTTGTAGCACTTTGTGCAAGCCTTCATTACACTTATAGTGGATGGATCAGTGTAAGTCCTTCTTATTAAATTGTAAATTTCATGATGGAAAGAAAGGTATCTTTTAGGTACATGGCAAACATTTGTTCAATGGTTGGAAAAATGAGTAAGTATGTAAATCAAATCATTAATAGCAAATAATAATAATAAGTAAATAACAATACATTAATAAATAAATGTGATTTCAACATTATTCATATTGTAAAGCTGTCCCCTCCAACATTAGCAAAAGATTCCAAATACCCCCTCTTAAGTGTGCTGTTGTCTGCTTTACAAGACGTTTCTTATACTTCTTTATTCTCTCAGTCCTTAATGAGCATCTGCTGTGGGCAGGACAGGAATATAAATGTGAATGTTAGAGGGTTTTAGCCCTTATCAAGTTCATCTACAGATTCTGAATGGAGAATCAGAATAATAAAAGGGAAACATGCTACAGTAGAACCCCTCAAAATTTTGACATGTTACTAGTTCCACATTACTTTCTGCAGCCTAGAAAAAAGGAGTGTTTGTGACAACAGGGCTTTCTGATGACCAATTGCACTAACTTTAACAAGAAAAATCAACATATTGGTGTGTTTTGGAGTGTAAGAAGTTCCTTTCCACACTACCATTTTAGATTGCTCTAAAGGGAAGAGTGTATTATATTAGGGAAGTTTTTCACTTCTTTCTTCCATCCTTAAGGTCATCAGTTATCTTAATCAAGCTAGTCCTTCATGATTACCAGACTAGTCAAGGCTGTCTCTGATCTTAGCTATCAGAAGGGGAATTATACAGGTGATGAGTCCTTGAGTTCTAGGTGACAAGTTGAGATTCACTCAATTGCCAGAATAAATGATCCAGTCTTCAGTTTAAATTTGAAGAAGGCATTAGCATTCCTAAGTGGTAATAGATTCACAGGAAAAATAAATTAGCCTGCCTCCATCCTCCCAAAACATCCCTGAGCAGATTGTATCATTAACCTTAAAATAAACAAAGTGGTTCTGGCAACAAACTATAAAAGTGTCTTAAGCATCCCTGAATGTATTATCATTTATAAGAGACAGAGCGTGTGGGGGAGAATTTCTGCCAGTGAATTATTCCCAAACGTGGGCATAATCAATGTCAGAGGTGGCATCTGTGAGGGAAGGTCGCCCTTCTGATACCTGGTTTAGGGGACCCTGACTAATCCTCCAGCAAAAGCTTGATTGGCAGGATGCAGTGGCTGGGCGACTATTCTTTTTTCTCCTTTGCTTGAAACGAGGCAGAGTTACTTAGAAGCATCAGAGACAGATGGAGGATAAATACTGGCTCCAACTGACTGGCAAGAGAGGCATTAAAAACCTCACTCGATTTTCCCCTAAAGGGCACCTTCAGCACAAATATAAGATGGGATTGTAGACCTGGATCATTTTGATGTTTCCATTGCGCTCCAAGACAAGGACCAGGTACTGGTGCTTCTCCTGGGACTTGAGGAAAATCAGGCGTTGTATCCAGTGCTCTTCCTCCTTCCAGTCTTTTCCTTCTGGCAACACTTTCATCTCCTGCCCACTGCCAAAGTCCCAGATTTTGACTGTTCCTGAGTACACAGAGAAAAGACTATGTGGGTAAAATGATTTATAGAAAGCTTTAACAGAGAAAATTCATCTGATTGAAAGCTTTCTGCCAAGAATGTACCCTATATTTATTTCCTACAAAGATTGATGGGTGAGTCTTCCTAGGCTTGCTGTACAGGAAGTATGTTTCTATATGCCTTTATTTGTCATAGGAGATAAAAAAAATAAACATGGGCCAGGTCAGGTGGCTCATGCCTATAATCCCAACAGCACGTTGGGAGGCTGAAGCAGGAGGATCGCTTGAGGCTAGGAGTGTGAGAGTGGCCTGGGCAATAGTGAGACCACCTCCCCTCATCTCTATGAAAATTAAAAAAAAAAAAAAAAAAACTCTACAAAAATTAAAAAATATATTAGGCGGGCATAGTGGTACATGTCTCTAGCCCCAGCTACTTGAGAGGCTCCAGTTAGCCATTATGATGCCCCTGCACTATAGCTCATAGAACATAACAAGACACTGTCTCCAAAAAACCCAAATAAACAAACATAAATGAATGAATAAACCCGGAGCAATCAATGTCCTGAAATCTACCGTCAGACTTCCCTATCTGAGTGCTCGCTCTTAAGTGGATCTTTTCTGTCTACTCTCGTCAATGTTTTCCAGAGTGCTAAATACTCCCTTCCCGACATGGGAATATTAGCTGTCGTGCTACAGTTATTATTGACAATAAAAGATCATTCCAGTAATCTGCCACATTTCTTAAGGTACAGACTCCAGCTCTTACTGGATAATAAAAGGTTTGAGGGAATCTCAGCAGATAAGAAACCATTGAGTTTGGAGTTCTTTTGTTAGTTGTATGGAAAAAAAATGAAAAAGGAGTGTCAAGTTTTTTCTAATATTGGAATCTTACTTTCTGTTTGAAACCTAATCCCCAATGCGATGTTATTTGGAGACTATTAGGTCTGGAGGTGGCACCCTCATGAATAGGATTAGTGCCCTTATGAAATAAGCCCCACAGAGCTGCCTTGCCCCTTGTATTGGGTGCGGACTCAGTGAGAGGCACTTTCTGTGAACCAGGAACAGGGCCCTCGGAGACACCGAATCTGCCAGTGCTTTGACCATGGATTTCTCAGCCTCCAGAACTATAAGAAATAAATTCCTGTTGTTTAAAAACACCTAGTTATGTATGCTATCGTAGCAGCTCAAAATCACTGAGAAACTTTCTCTATTGTTAACTTTATTCCTTTGTTTGGGGGACCCGGATGAAGGGGCCAGCAGGGATGACAATCAGTGTAGCTGTGGAGTGCCTGTCTCCAGGTCACTGCTCTGCAAGGAAGATTATTTCTCACACAGGCTTCTATGTGCAATGGCCCCCTCAGGGTTAGGATCCAGTGGGCCACTCCTTATAGCACTTTTTCTCTCCTCCATTATCCCCCCACACAAACTTGTTACCCCTCAATTCTAACCCTGCTAGACATCCAGCAGAGTGTCGTCCTTCCCCAGTGCTGGGCTGTCCCCATCAGCAACACTCACAGCCCCATCGTTTGTTAGTAACTAACAACATCATTGATTAAATATTTCCTGTAAACTCAACATTGAGGTGGAAGCTTGGGATATAAAGTGAATAATCATAGTTTCTTCCCTCAAGGACTCTAGGGTATTATAGGAAAATAGTCATACAAACAATTAGAAGTTATCAAATTCTCATACATTCCTGGGTTATGCAGACCCCAGATTTCCTGTTACCCTGGGACTTTGGCAGTCCAATTTAGAGGGATGGAGAGCAGGGAGAGCTGCCCAGCTCTTTCTAGGTGTCAGGTGGGTAAGAATGAAGAGGGACCAGGGGCTTATGGGTAGAGCTGCTCTGGAAGTCAAGAGAATTCCACTTTCTAGGGTGTCCTGAATCCTGGATCCTTGTCAATTTAATATTGACAAACTGTCAATATTTAAAGGAACTCTAGATTCTGAGACTAATAGTAAAATGTGGCTTGCTTGCATGAAAATAATGCTATCATCAGTCATGTATTGAATTGCTTAATGCTTATGCCTCATAATGATTGTGTATGTTACTCAGAATTTCTGTTACACATATAACTAATTTTCATATGCATGCAGGGATGCTTATGGAACAGGGAGACTGCTTTCTTAAGAGCTGTTCCACGCAAAGGGCAGTTGCACTTATTCAGACCCCTTCAACTCAGCATTGATGATTTTACTTCATGCTGTATCATTGTCTCCTCATGCTTTAAAAAGTTAGACTCTCACATCAGGATGCTTACTCAATTCATCAATTGGCTGTGAGCCAGCACTTACTTAGTAGACACATCTCACGAACAAATATATCCTGAGTAGTGGGTGCTGTTGGTCGGATTGTCTAGATAAAGCCATTCTTTCACAGGGGTTCAGAACAAAGGGAGGTGAAAGGCAGGGTCTCTTGTTTCTGGAAGTCGTGTGCAGTGCCCCTCGACACAAGGAGCATCTTTTGACATGCAACAGGGGCCCGACATCCTCTCGAGTTCAACATGGGTCATGTCCTCCAGGAGCCTGGACACGTAAATAAGTCCAGTGTGGAATTCTAGGGATCATGTAACCAAATTGGCTGGGTATTTTTTCTGCTTTGAAATCTACTGTCGGTAAAACCATTGTTAGTAAGCACTGAATCTAAAGTTTATCTCTTAGCAGATGGTGCCCAAGAGTGGAAGGATGGAATGAGTTAATGCAACACCAAAGTCCCGCCAAAGATTGAAATGCAGACAGTGTATGTGGAAGGCTTTTGCAAACCATTAAAGCAACTATTTAATATATAAATGCAATGTAAGGTATTGATAACTTTTAATCTCAATATCAAGTCATTGATGCTCATGAGATAAGAAAGTCTAGCAGTGTTCACTTGGGCGCAGGAATTTCACTGTCAAGCTTACATATTCCAGCCTGATTCCTGCTCTCCCTCTACCCCAAAGAACTAATGAGTTAATAGCACAAATTCTCAGGACACTAAAGCAAGGAGGCCATGTTCTGGAAATAAACAGACCATTATATGCTCCTGTAGCAAAAAGAAATCCATTTTCATCAACAGCTGCAGACGTCAGTTCAATATTCATGCCATGAGGGTCTAAAATCTGGTATATTTGGAGGCCAGTCTCAAGTTCCCATACCTATAGGAAAGGACAAAAATATCAAATAATCCATATGCTCTTCAATTCTTATCAAAATTTTACCAAATTCGAAACAGCTTCAAAATTGGTACTCTGGACATCTAATACCTTTCCCAGAACTCTATCCTGAATGTTGGTTTGGTCTAAGAAAGGTCTAAAATGTAAAGTGCTCTCTGATAGTTACTATGCTATCCTGGCTATGTGTGCTGCACATGTAGGTGGCTGACACAGGCAGTGACTCTGTTCCAGGCAGCTCCTGGCTGTGGAGGAAGTTTCAGTGGCCACTGGCAACCTGGAGCAAGGCTAGCTGTAAAATAGAAATGTAGAAATTACAAGTGCAGGAGACAAAATATCAAAGTGGATTTATTTTCTGGTGACACTCATCCACATTAGACAGGGGTCATAGAACAGGATCTGTGATTAACAGTTCTCTTGTACTAAGAGAATCCTGAGGACAGAGGTCACTGACCTTTCCAAGGAGTGTTCTGACTTGGGACACACAAAGAGAGAGAGAGGTGGAGACTTTAAAGGAGCCCATCTGGGTAATTAGGCTGGGTGTAATTAGAAAATCCAGAAACTTGTCAAGACTCATCATTATCTCTCTTTGGAAACACTGCAGAGGCTTCGCGGCAGAGGCTTAGACCTACAGGCTTTCGATCTGAATCTCTTCATGGATCTGCCATGTTCGAATGTAAATTAGCCTGCTAATCCAGAAAGGTTGCACTCCAGATATTGGGGTGAGGCGGGGGAGGGAAGAGACAGCATGGGCAAAGGAACAGAGGTGGGAAGGTTCATCTTTCCTCCAGGGAACTGAAAGAGAGGGCTTGTAGCTGGGTGAAAGAGAGAGTGGGGAGGACATGTTGCTGAAGGGGTCAGATGGTAGAAGCCATTGGTTGGGAAGTGCTGGAGATGAGATTTGAATGAAGTCCATCTGGTACTAGAGCCCACACTCTTAACCTCTGGGTGTCTCTGGTTATACATGGGGTTGTTCAGGGAGAAAGAGGAATGAATGGTTGCCAGGGGTCACCCATCCTCTGGCCTGAAGTACAATCTCTCTCCAATCAGGTATGAAAAAATATTCCTTTCCCCTCATCTCTTCCACAGGGACCACATTTTCCTCTTAAGAGGTCAGCATTGCATGAAAACAGGACAGGTTTTTGTTTTAGCTTCTCTCCCACAGTCTCCAAACTTTTATTTTCTGTCCCACATTGGAAAAATAACTGTTGTCTTCAGTCACACATTAAATACACAAACACTAATGAAAGCTGATTAGGGAAAAAAAAAATGGTCTGTGTATACTGACACCACAGATAAGCAGAGTCCTTAAATAATCTGTATGCAACCTGTGGGCCACAGGTTGGACACCTCTCATAGGTGTTACTAGAAATTAAGTGATAATTAACTAAAGTTGGTATATTTGGGCTTGAAAAGATCTCTAGCAGATGAACCCAGAACATCAAAGACTGGGAGGGAATTTGAAGGGTCTCCAGAAAAATTCTTTCTACTGGTCCATATGTCTCCTGCTGGACAGCATGCAATAACTACCCAAAGCAATCCCCCTTCACTACCAGATGACTTCGCTGGTCCTAATGATGGACCCAGAAAGGGCACAGGTCCTCAGACAGACACACTTGGGTTTCTGTCCCAACCCCTGAATTTATCCCTTGAGGCATATTGCCTGATCTTTCTGAGCCTCAGTTTCCTCATCTCTAAAATGAAACTATCCATGGAGAACTGTGAGAGAGATTAAAGGAAATTATAGACTCATGGCTCTTAGCATATATCCTGAACCTATAAAGGTTATAGTAATACCTATGTATAGTAATACATAGCTAGGTTTAAAAAAAAAAAAAATCAAAATACAAACTAGTTCTCAATCGTGATGCATTTCCTTTAAAATTCCTGTTCTGATTGTAAAAAACTAGCTTTGTTTATTCAGTTGGGTGTGGCAAGAATCACCAATAGGTCTCAAGTATTCCCATGAGTTTTAGCAAGCAGTCTGAACTGGCTTGAAATGTTTGGTTTTCATGCACTCATGAAAGCCTAGAAATGTCTCTGATGTGTAGTCTCCTATGTGTGAGTGCTGCTACGTCTGCTTAATCACTCAAGTCACCTTGAAGAAGAGAAATTTCTATTTGCATTGCTTTTTTTTCTAAAGAGCTAATAGGTACCTACCTTGATTACAGATTCAGAGCAGATAGTGAGTACTTGGTGAAAATGCTTGTTGTAAAGCATGGCATTGATTTCTCGTTCATGCGTGTGAGGAATCTGTTTTGTATCTTGTATCATCCTGGTCAAAGGATACATGTCCATCACACTGGACCCTGGAATAGAAGTCAACATCTTATGAACAGCCAATATTGGAGGTTCTGTAGAATAAAGCATTTGACCCAAATGGTTGGGTTTGGAAACGGCCAATTGGTGAAATTAGAAATACCAATGCCTAAAAATACATTCATTTATTCTAAAACATTTTTTGAAAAAGTAAGTGAGATTCAGCCACAGAAAAGTGTTCATTCTGGATTTCAATACTGTTTTTTTTGTTTGTTTGTTTGTTTGTTTGTTTTTTGAAGCAGAGCCTAACTTTGTCACCCTCAGAAGAGTGCCTTGGCATCATAGCTCAGCCTTGGGCTTAAAGCCTTCTCTTGCCTCAGCCTCCCAAGTAGTTGGGACTACAGGTTCCCACCACAACACCCAGCTATTTTGGAGATGAGATCTTGCTCTTGCTCAGGCTGGTCTTGAACCTGTGAATTCAGGCAATCCACCTGCCTTAGTTCCCAGGGTGCTAGCATTACAGGCGTGAGCCACTGTGCTGACTTCATTACATCTTAAGTGCAGGCCATTTGGACTTCACCGCTATCCTTTTAGTGGATATTGCTTCCTGTTTTCATCGCTATCCTGTTTTTTAAATACTCTACTTTCCCCTTTCTTTGCTGTGTCTACAACATGCCTTTCCATCTTGTGCTCAGCAGTAAGGATGATGATAAGCTTTATGCTGAAGGTAAGCTTCTATTTAGTGATTGAAATTTATTGTTATGTAGCCCATTGCAACCAACAAATTGATAAAGCCTTCTGTAAACATGGTCTTATTAAACACAATGAATGAAAATGATTGCAAGCTAGGAGCTGTAATATCAATATTAAATAAAATTAATTTCCAAATCACTACTGTGAAGTAGATGGGATGCAAGTATTCTTTACTTGCATTTTTCCAAGATAGCCTTGGCTATAGTGATACTACAAACTGCAAGTACGATTTAAGTCTCAATATCAACTAGTTGTGTGTATTCTGTTTTAGTGTAATATCTAGAAATATAAATAAGAATCTCAACATCCTGTGGGTCAAACAAAAATGAAACCTCTTTCCTGTTTTATTGATGTGGAGATTAAGTTACCAAAGGCAGACTTTGCACTGAGTTTCTCAAGTCTCTCTGAAGAATTCTCAACTTTAGGGAGAAGTTTCAGCAGGAGTTACTAAACACTTGCCTAAGTGTTTAAATTTTAAGATAAAATCTGTTCATGTGTGAAGAAGGACTGAGATGGCTCATCTGGCAGTATTTCTCAATTCAAATACCTCAATATGGAAATGTGAGATGAATATAGTAACCATATAATCAAACTCCACTTGGAACTTCTTGGTAGATCCTTTTGCATTAGACTGATGGTAGCTAACTTTATTTAGAATGGACATCAAGAAAGTTTGATTTGTTCATGGACAAGTGGCAATCTTCTACTTTTTTGGCTAGTTGCATTCTAGAAACAATGCCGTGCAGAGAAAAAAATGTGGTTTCAGGAATCAGAAGTTTTGAGATTAAATCCCAGCTCTCTGTTTTAATCTTTTGTCCCTTCTACTAGACAAATAGACTGCTAGAGAGCCTGTTTCACCATTTATAAAATAGGAAAAATAACAATTACTCCCTCGTGTAATGGTTGTGTAGATTAAATGAAACAGTGTATAAGAACATTTTGTAAAGGAACTCTACAAATGGTAGTTTATCTCAATAAGAGTAATAATGGTGCTCGCTTCAGCAGCACATATACTAAAATCGGAATGATACAGAGAAGGTTAGCATGGCCCCTGTGCAAGGATGACACACAAATTCACGATGCATTTCATATTTTTTAGTTTGCATGTATTTGAGTAACCAGTATACTTTAGCTCTACTTTTTGATTTGACCCGAAGAATCACCAATAGGTCTCAAGTATTCCCATGAGTTTTATTAATAGAAACCTGAAGTCTGCAGGATAAAGAATTTGCAGCAAAGTAGCTTGTGGGAAAAGAACGTGAAGGAAACATTTGGCAGTTTGGCTAGAGTTTAATAATAGATTAGATTTTCTGGTTTTCAAAAAATGCAATGAAAGGAAATTTTGATGTGTTGTATCTTCCTTGTAGTAGCAAATAAGTGTGCGTGGAGAAACAATAAAATTGACATTTGAGTACCTTAAAAAAAAAAAAAAGTAATAATGATAATGTGGTCTTCAAAGCATTTCTAGGAGGCAGTGCTGCTGTCACTGGGGTTCAGAAGAGGACAAAGGCTACTGCATTTGAATCAAAGCCTGAATAAAAATCTAAGAGCTAGAGATAAGTTTCATGTAATTCCGACATCAAGTTGATAGTTGCTGTCAATGTCTGCGAGTTTAGTGATCAAGCAATATATAGAGCTCTCTATCTTTAGAAACAGAAGTGTGATCAGAAGGATATAAAATTTGCAAGAAATCTTGATTTTTCTATCTTCCTCCTCCTCCCACCCCTTCCTCTTCTTTGTTTTGTCTTGCCACTTGAGTCCATAGTTGTTCTGATGATGAATGGGTGGAATTACTGAATACGGTAATCAAACATGCAAGTTGGAGCACTAAGAAAAAATTGCTTATTATTGTTAGTATATTCCTTTTAGAGGAGGTGATACAGAAGAGGGGTGCTTCCTGTGGGAAAGGAATCCCCATAACCCTGACAGGAGAGTAGCCATTTTAGAAAATCAGGTCAGAAACCAGCAATCCCCTCCCAAGATTCCTGGAGGGCTTCAAGTCCAGAGTTCCTAGAACATCCTGCCCACACCTGGTCAGTACTAAGTGTAGGCCCATGGTCCTGACCTGCACTAGAGAGGGTGCAGGCTCTGGCCTGGCTTCCCCATTTCAGCTGTACTTAACTTCCCTCTTTCAGCTGTACTGAAAAGGCTAATAAAGGCATTTTGCAACTGTGTGAGAGCTGAGCTGACTCCATTCTCCTTTTCCATCTATTAAAGTCTTTTCATGTCCCTGGACTGGCCTTTCCTTTCTCGCAGACCCTCACCCTGGTTCCAAGCCAGAAACTCTGACTTACAACTAGAACTAAGTTATGTTTTATGCGGTAGAAAATGATGTATCAATCATGAAGTGCTAGTCTGCTCCTAATCCAGGGGAGAAAAACACCAAAAGTTAAAAAATAATTACAGAAGAACCTCTACAGTTGACCACCTCCCTATATTGACCACCTCCTTAAACTGACCTAATTTTCGTAGACTGGACATGCACCACGTGTACGTATCAGTACAGCAGGCCTAGTTCCTTATGTTGACACCTCTGTGTGCTGACCAGTTTTGTCACAGTCCCCTAGATGGTTAATTTACAGATTTACATATTCTCCATCAGGAGCGATAGCACCAACCAGCTCTCTGCCTTAATCCCACAAGAACTCAGAGCAGGTGGTCAGTGGGAAAATGCTTAGCAGATATCTTCGGGATTCGTGTTCCAGAAGGAAGACCACAGAAAAGTGACTCCCAATGCTGGGAATCACTTGAAGTCCAAATGGGTCCTTGGCTTTGCACAAGAAAGAATTCAGGAGCCAGCTGACAGTTTAAACTGAAAGCTAATTTTATTCAAAAAGTATAAAAAGTCTACTTCACCAACAGAGTAGAGGCTATGTGGAGGAGACCTGGCCCCATGGTTTCTTTAGGCCTTCTATTTAAGCAACAGCCTAATTATATTATGTTACTTCCTGGAAGGGGCAATGTTTTCCCGGAGTTAGGGTGACACCCTCCATTTGACTACAGATGGTCAAATAGGAGGTGTCACTGTGATGAGAGTGGGAGGCTTCCTCAGAAACGTTTACGATGGTGAAGTGTACATGAACTGCAAGGTCACGAAGCAGCCACTTTCTCCACCCTCAGTTCTACCTGTTGGAACTTGCCCTGCCTCCCTCTTGTTTTGATCTGGGTGGCTGGAAACAGTCTGGAGACTTCCTGACTCAGGCAGTGCCTGGACAGTTAAGCAGCACCTACAGCAAGGCTGAAGCCACACCCAAAGCAGCATCTCCCGCTCCCTGTCTCAAAACTGCTACTAATACTGTTTATTTTTCTTCTGAAGCCTAAAAGTATGCACATGAACAGTGTTCAAACTAAATGTCTAGCAGGGCCCCTGGTCTCTTCAGTAATCGTGTCTTTCTAAGAAGCCACCGAAAAACTGGCAACAAATCCGTTGGCCCTAGCACAGGGACTCTATCCTCATTCTCCACTATTCTTGATCTGGAAGCAAAGGCACCAGAAGGATGGCACCCTCCTTGCTGATCAATTTCCTTGTTACCAGTATGCCTGGGGCCAAAGTCCCTTGCTGAGAAAAGGGGCAGAGACTTGGCCTGTAGGGCAGCTGCTCAAAAACGGGGTCATTTTCCTGCTCCCAAGAGTCAAACAGTGCTGAGTGTGGAAGCTGGATTTGCCCTGTCTGTACATAGTGAGAGAAGTTACGTACCACTTCTCTGCTTAATCCAGAGAACCCCTTGTCTTCCTAAGTTCAGTGACTTAAAGCACTGACTTGGCATTTTCAGAGAAGGGTGGTTACACATTTCATACACCCAGGCACAGGAAGAGCAGAATTGAATTCAGTACCTACTGCAGTGAATTATGGTCTATAAATCACCCGTCTAGTTTTGTTTTTCTCCTAGTTAGTGCTCAAGTGCTAGCTTTAAAAAGGTTAAAGGTTAAAAATGAAGATACGAGTTCATTTGCCATTAATTGGGTACACTTACCCGTAATAAGCATGCCGTGATTAGCATCATATATCATAGAATAAATCTGCATGTCTCCTGGTCCTCCTTGGCTGTCGTGGAAGACTTGTAATAGTGACAAAGTCTGAATATCCCACACCCTGAAGACCTGGGAGAACAAAAAAACCCAGTTCACCACTGTTTACACTGTACCTTTCCTGTGCAATATTTTTAGGTGAAGTACCTTTTCTGTGCATTATTTTTAGGGACGCATTCAGGACTTTGCAACATGCTCTTACAGCAAAGTACAATTTGTACAATGGACACACATTTGCTAAGCTCCAATTTTGTTTGTTGGTTCAATCATTGTAAAAAGCAAAAGGTTTATAGAGAAACCAGAGTATATGTCAGTCCAATTATCATTCATTAATACCAGAGGAAAATAGCAGGAGTGAGTTATACTCCATTTAAATGTATACCTTTAGGAAATAGGGTTTTCTGTTGTTATAGAAGGGAGAAACATAGCTTTTATTACTCTTTAAGAATTTGAAGGAATAATAAAAGACTGATCATGATATTAAAGCCACATTTCTCCCTCTACTATGGATGAGAAAATAAGCCTTATTTAAGTGGAAGATTTCAAATTTCTCTTTCATGAGTTATAAAGGTAGGAACATGTTGCTAAGAGAGGTTGCTAAGAACCTCCTCTTACCCAAAGATGTAAAAGTTATAGAAAGCAATTTCGGGAGGATGGTATAGATCTAGTAAGAGCAGAGCTGGTTATCAGCGCTCTCATTTGTGGGAGGAAGGAACTATGCAATTACTCAAATAGCACTTGGGCTGATATTAGAGAACAGAAGGAACAATACATATTGAGCAAAACTAGGTCAAGCTTTTTACCCAAAATATCTGGTCTCAGTCTTCTTCATTAGTCTGTTTTTTTCTTTTTAGCAAGTTACAGTGTGATGAATTTCAGAAATAAGTGTGATTGGATCAAGAATAACATTTTCCAGCCATGCATCAGCTTTCACCCGTGCTTTTGTATTATAATAGTTTTATTAACTTATTAAGTTCGAGTGTTTTTTAATAAATGGGCGGCCATTTGTAGGACTAGAAATAAAATCTAGTAAATAGTTACCAGCAATACTTACCTTCTAATTTGAGGCACTTACGATTGAGTTAATTGTATGTTAACTGAGTTTTTGGATCTTCACTATTGCCAAGGTGGCTCTGTCTTAAATAGAAGAATGCTGAAATGTCTAAGTCATGCCATTTTGCTCGAATGTACATCCTCAGTCAGCTAATATTACCCCAAACTTGTACAGTTGAAATTTCTTTCTTTTGTTTTAGTGAAAATACATATTTTGGGGGAGCAGAGAGAACAGTAACCCTTTTCAGTCTTTTGTATCAAAAACAAGTATAATTGACTATTCTGAATTTAGATTCAGAGCCTAAATTAGAGACAAGTGAGGGAAGAGACGCTGAAGTAGAATCAAAGAGCGGAAAAGAAAGCGTGTCTGTGCAAATGTTTCTGATTTGCCTGCTTCGGCTGAGATAGGTTCCTGGCTGCAGTCTTGCTGTATGTGTGCACAGTCTGAATTGTAGTTTGTTGAGAAGAACAAGGTTGAGGCAAAAGAGAATGAGAGCTCCAGTTCTAGTCCATCATTTAAACTCCTTGAGTCTCAATGTTCCTGTTTCTAGAATGGATATAATGACACTGGCACCTCCTGCCTCATTTAATTGAGTTGAGTACATTTGAAACGTAACATTCTCTGTAGAATAATAACTGCTTTCTCTTTTCCTGTCTCTTCTTCAGCATGCAGCTCTTTGGGTCTTTCACGTGTGCTTTAGGGAAGTGGCCATTGCTGGACCTTGGGAGGGACCCTCCTCTTTATACTGCCCCTAATTTCTTAGCTTTTTCTGCTGCCCCACTCCCTACTTGCCCTCTTCATCTGTAATTTCCTCTTAACAGCTTTTCCTGTTTAGCACTAACTCCTACTAATTTTTTAAAATCTCTGCCACAAAGAGGACTAAAAAGTGAGGGCTGGGTTAGGATACTGTTGGAGGTTGATGCTTTGATGTACCATTTCTTCTCTTAGCATAGAGAAAAATATTAAAAAGACAAAACAAAAAGAAGTAGCAACACCCCAAAGCAAGACATACACATGTGTATATGCATCACAAAGCAGTGATTAGGCTGGAAGGAGAGAACTAGACAGGGGTCTGAGCAGGCAGACACATAGGACCAGAAGCTCCACACTGGGGGCCCAACACCTGAGGCAGCAGCAGGTCTCCCAATCAGCATAGGTAGACTTGGAAACAACTGTTTGTACTCTGTTCTCTTCTGGAGATACAGCTACTTGAAAGACATGGGACCAGTGGGGATGGATGGACTGCCTTCTGCAGAAAGGCTAAACCTGCCAACATCCGGCTCAGGACTCTGGGTATTTCTGACCTAGGGGGTACAGGGGTCAGGTGGAGGGAATTGTATATTGGGAGTATTGAGCATATAGACACAGATGGACACCTCCTCCCAAGTATTAACAGGAAAGTATAATTTTTAGAAAAATATAAAGGAGGATAGTTTCATGAACTTCAGAGTTGGAAAGGATTTCTTAAATAAGCACAAAAACCATGAGCCATACAAATGGATATGTTGAACTAAACCAAAAATTTAAAACTTCTGTTCAATCAAAGCAACAATCACAAAGGCACAAAGTATAGAACAACTCAAATATTCACCAGCCAAGTTGGAATAGATATTAATAATACATGCTGCATTCATACAGCAGAATACCAGGCAGCAGTTAAATGAACTGGAGTTATATATAACAACAAGAGCAAATATCAGAATAGAATATTGAGGGTAAAACTGAACATATTCGCTGTAATAGTCATACTCTAAATATTATATAAAAGATGCAAAATAAAACTATATCAGGGATACTTACAAATGTACTAATGGTAAAAAAATTATGGTGCTTGTTTGAAATTCACAAAAGTCAATAACAATTCGTCTCCTTTGAACACCTTCCTTTGCTCACCCCTCCAACTTAGTATATTCTTTCTCTTATAGACGCACCTAACACAGCCATACGTGCTTAACAATGGGGATACCTTCAGAGAAATGTGTTACTAGGAGATTTTATCACTCTGCAATCATCATGGAGTGTACTTCCACTAACCTGGATGGTAGAGGCTACTACACACCTGGGCCATATGGTATACCCATGTACAGCCACCACCATGCCAGCATTCCATGGTGGACAGAAACGTCATCACACAACACGAGACTGTGCCCTGTATGAGCCGTTAGAAACTATAATGTGATGACTCACTCAGTAGCGTCTCCACTAGACTGTAACGTGCGTGAGGGAGGAACCACATCTTATTTGATTCTGTTCCCCAGCGTCTGATGCCTTCTGTTTAGTTTGGTTTGTTAGCTTGCTTTTGGTCTGCTGGCTGGCTTAACCTCTGTCTTGGTCTAATAGGAATTTATAATGGTGCCACACCATATAGAAACTCAATACTTCTCTAAGTCAAAGAGTCAATTAATAAATGGAACAGCTTCAGAAAATGCCACCTATTTACTTTACACTTAGGTGGTCAGAATATGTGAGTTATTTGTGGGAAAAGAGAGTAGTGACATTAATTAGGCTCTAGTCCTCGTTCATGCATTGCCTTTGGGGGCTGCCAGTGTTATCATGGTGCTGCAATACTTGGGAGCACAGAAATGTGCAGGTCAGCCCTGAAAGGTGTTAGCAAGAAATCAAGGGGAAAAACATTTCAGTAGGAGTAGGTGGTATAGAGACAAAATCAGAGAGGACAGGTGGCTTCTCTTAAAGAAGCCAGGGCAGAATGGGATATTTATACGTTAAAAGTGAAGCGCCATGTATGTGCCTGTAAACTGAAATTATAAAAGATCATCTTTTAGTAGCAATAAAAATAATAAGGATGATTTTCAAATAATTTGGCGACAAAGGAATTAGATTAGATCAGGGAACCTCCAACCTAAAGGACACATGTAGCCTTTGAGGTCCTTAAGTGCGGCCTTTAGACAGTTTCCAAATTTTATAGAACATACCCTTTTATTTTTATAATTTTTTTGTTCATGTTTTATATTTATATTTTATTTTTAGTGAATATATTTAAAATATCAAAGAATAAAATGATTCAATGAAATAATCCTCCCAGATTGACCAGCACAATTAGAACATTAGCAAGCCATGAAGGCCACATTGACGGCTGCCATGCCCATAATTTAGTTCTAACTTCCCTCGCCTGACTGGTATCACTACCACACGAGGATGGTTGGCAAGATTTTATGGGGTCAAGTACACTGGTCTGTTATCAGCTTTTGACAACAGTGCTCTGTACGTCTGTTTGAAGTGGAATCTGTGAATTAGCTGCACAACAGTATTTTTTAACTTTGCTTAACAACCTGTCATGTCCAAGAAGACCAAGAGAATGCTGAGGAAGGAAGGAAACAGATTTTTTAATGAGTATTGGGAGTTGCAATATGATCTTGTTTCTGCTAAAGGTAAGACGATTTGCTTGCTTTGCAATACTACAGTATCAACATTAAAGAAATTCAATGCTCGTCAGCATTATAACTCTCATAAGGACCACAATATTTCAATTAGAGGGAGTGACTGCATTTCTTGCAGAAATTACAGTATGAAAAGCAAAAGCAAACACAATTCATTTAAGCAGCAATAAGACCTGGAAATAACGCCACTGAAGCAACTTCTGAAGTAGTTTGTACACTAGAGCAAAGAGGAAGTCATCAAGTGATGTAGAAATTGTGAAAGAATGCCTTGTTGCAGGTGTAGGACGCTTGGACCTCAAAAATGTTTCAAAGTACAAACAGCTGCCTCTTTCTAGGAGAACCATAACTGATCAACAACATGAATCAGCCTTCAGGTTAACAGAACAACATAAAATACTTCGAAAGGAAAATACATGTTATTTAATCACCTTGGATCCAAGGGTAATTAAATAACATGTATTTTCCTTTCGAAGTATTTTATATTGTTGTTCTGTTAACCTAAAGGCTGATTCATGAAGGTTTTATACTTCATTCAGGTCATAACAGAAGATTTTCTTTGCTACGAAGAGTTACTTGCCTTGGCCACTCATGTAAACAGAAAACAGAGATTAGATATCTTTAACAGCTTTCAAGATAAATGTCATGAAGTTGGTAAATTTTAATGAGTGTATATACAGATGGTGCATCATTCATGGTAGGAAAATATGAAGGATTTATTGCACAGATAAAAAAAATTATTAACAGGCCGGGCATGGTGGCTCATACCTGTATTCCTACCACTCTGGAAGCCCCATGCAGGAGCTCCACTTGACCTCGGGAGCTTGAGACTAGCCTGAGCAAGATCAAGATCCCCATCTCCACTAAAAATAGAAAAACTAGCCAGCATTGTGGTGGGTGCTGGTACTCACTGCTACTTGGGAAGCTGAGGTAAGAGAATTGCTTGAACCCAAGTGTTTAAGTTTGCTGTGAGCTAAGATGATGCCCCTGCACTCTACCCAGGGTAACAGAGTGAGATTCTGTCTCAAAAAAAAAAGTACTAACAGTTCCAGATGCTCTCATTTCTTTTCCTTGTATCTTGCATCAGCTAACTTTGTGCTAAAGCTCTTTACTATTTTAAGTGACATTTTGCACCAAATTACAAGTATTAACTATATTAATGCAAATGCAACATGGCATCGTCAGTTTTGAAACATGCTAAAGCTGAACTGTGAGTTATTCAGTGTGAATTTTTCAGTGTGGATTTGCTGTATGGTTCTAAAGTGCGTTGGCTAATTCAGGGACAGGTGTTAGCCACAATTTTATCTCTGTGGGAACAGTGAAATTTTTCGAAGAACATAGTCAGCTATGTGATCATTGAAAGATTTCTACAGGAATGCACCATTTCTGTGTGATACCATGTCAAGTCAAAATGATTTGAATATTTCTCTGCAGGGTAAAACTAAGCTTATATATGATACACAGCAAAAAATCCAAGAATTTCATAAAAAGCTATATTTTTTCAAGATACTTCTTCAAAAGGAAATTTTGGATGAACATTTTCCCTATTTAGCAAAGGTTATTGATGAGCAGGACGATATATGCACATCATTTGTAGAATACTCAGCTGTTACACATTTATTAACTGGAAAATATGATGAAGGTTTATTGACTTTGAGAACCATGACATCACGCTCAAATTAGCATTTCAGCTTGACCTAATTGATATCACCAAGCCACCCAAAGAACTATAAACAGAATTAATTGAGTTCTCAGTAGATGCCATTTTTAAGTCATTGATGGTAAGAAAGAATATAATTGAACTATGGAAAAGTGCAGTGAAATATTCACACCTTTGGCAACATGCCTGAAAAAATGCTTTCTTGCTTTTCAATCATTTATTGTTACAAATCTGCATTCTCCTACCTAACCCCAGTCAGTGCTTCCTTAAGGTCACAAATGAGTGCTACCCAGCTAGAGGATCTGCTAAAACTGCGGAACAGCCTGCTGCAACCAAATAGTCAATGCTTTCCAGCAAAAAGCAGACACAAATCGACCCATGAATGGATTAATAAATTGTGGTATATGTACACCAGGGAATATTATGCAGCCTTAAAGAAAGATGGAGACTTTACCTCTTTCATGTTCACATGGATGGAGCTGGAACATATTCTTCTTAGCAAAGTATCTCAAGAATGGAAGAAAAAGTATCCAATGTACTCAGCTACTATGAAGCTAATTTAT
>CAUYPK010043811.1:0-30220 GCA_963574355.1 Loris lydekkerianus
ATAGGGTCAGAAGAGATCAAACTTTCACTCTTTGCAGACGACATGATCGTATATCTGGAAAACACTAGGGATTCTACCACAAAACTTTTAAAAGTGATTAAGGAATACAGCAATGTCTCAGGCTACAAAATCAACACCCATAAATCTGTAGCCTTTATATGTACCAACAATAGCCAAATCGAAAAAACAGTCAAGGACTCTATTTCTTTCACAGTAGTGCCAAAGAAGATGAAATATTTTGGAGTATACCTACCAAAGAATGTGAAAGATCTCTACAAAGAGAACTATGAAACTCTAAGAAAAGAAATAGCTGAAGATGTTAACAGATGGAAAAACATACCATGCTCATGGCTGGGAAGAATCAACATTGTTAAAATGTCCATACTGCCCAAAGCAGTATAGGTATGCAATACCTATTAAAGCTCCATTGTCATACTTTAGAGATCTTGAAAAAATCATACTTCATTTTATATGGAATCAGAAAAAACCTCGAATAGCCAAAACATTACCCAGCAAAGATATTTTTTAATTTACCATTTGATATCTTCTTTGAGCCATTGTTGTTCAAAGTGTGTTGTTTTATATTTACATAGTTTTGAATTTTCTTTTTTCCTTCTGTTCTTGATTTTTAGTTTCTTTCTATTGTGACTGGAACATATATTTGGGATGATTTTATTCTTGTTTTTTTTGAAGACTTGTTTTATAACCCAACTTGTGATCTGTGTTGCAGAATGTTTTGTATGCATTTGTGAAGTATATTTATTCTGCTGTTGTTGAGTTGATTGTCCATAGTTGTGTAGGGTTTCATTGTTGATTTTCCATCTGGTTGTTCCATTATTTAAAGTGAGTTATTAAGTTTGCACTATTATTGTATTGCCTCTTTCTTCCTTCAGTTTGTCAGTATTTGTTTTTATGTTAAGTGCATATACGGGTGTTCAGAAAGTTTGTGTGCAATTAAAAATATTAAACTATTTAAAATTGCATGCAAACTTTCTGGACACCCTTATATGCATTGTAATTGCTGTTACCTTCCTGATACATTAACTCTTTCATCATTACATGTTCTTCTTCTCTTGTGACAGTTTTTGACTTGAAGTTTATTTTGTCTGATAAAAACAGCTACCCTTTCTCTCTTCTGGTTCCCATTTGCATAGAATATCATTTTGTATCGCTTTACTTTCACCCCAGGTGTGTCCTGTAATTAAAAGCATGCCCATTGTAGACAACAGCATAGTTGGTTCTCATTTTTGTTGTTTTTCAATCTATTCAGCCACTCTGTTCTAATTAGGGAGTTTCTCCAATAAGTAATTATTGATAGGAAAGTATTTGCTATTACCATTTTGTTAATTGTTTGCTTTTTTTTTTTTTCAGTTCATTAGTTCCTCTTCTCTTGCTAACTTCTTTTGTGTTTCATTGTTTCTCTATATGGATGTACTTTTATTCCTTTCTACTTACCTTTAGTTTACCTTTATAGGTATTTTTTGTGGTTATGATTGGGCTTATATAAAATAAATTATAATTAAACAGTCTATTTTAACCTGATAAGAACTAAACACATTGAATCCCACAATAGAAAAAAAAATTTTTTTCCTGGGACTCATGCAACTTTCAAGGTACTCAAGGCAAAGAGACATGTGAGTTATATGTGCTTCATGAGGCCCCTGGGTTTACAAAAAACAAACAGCAGTTGAAACATACATGCAGACACTTGCAACAGCCCTTGCTCTTGGTTTAGTTCAGAGCAGGCAAACAGAAACAAAAAAACCACACTTCTAGGGAGAATTAATTACCATACAAGTAGCTGCCACAGACAGTCTACTGAACTCAGAGAAAATAGAAAAACCCTAAATCCCACCTTCTGCCTGGGGAGGGAGCATCCAACAATACAACCTTTTGGGGGGTTCCAAAGAAAATGATTTCAGTCTCATTGTCTCAGAGCATTGACACCCAAATCAAAACTACTGTGAATTACATACAACTTACATGGTAGTAACTTCAATCATATACAAGAAACTTTACAATTTATTTTTCCCTTAATAATTAATGTCATTGATGTCAAAATTTATGTCTATGTATATTGTGTATTCATAAAGATAGTTTTTAGTTATAGTTATGGTTAGTATTATACTTTTATCTTTTGGCTTTTATATTAGAATTAAAAGTGACTTACCCACCACTATTCCATAATACAAATATTCTATATTTGTCTGTATATTTACCTTTACCAAGAATTCATATACTTTCTCATGCTGTTCTTTGCCATTAGTGCCCTTTCATTTCATGTCAAAGAACTATTTTTATCACTTTTTGTAAGGTAGGTCTAGTGGTGATGAACTCCTTTCGACCATTATTTCTTTGAATAATCTTTGTCTATAGTTTTGGGATTCTATTTTCTTTTGGGATTCCCATAACATATTAGTTGATGCATTAAAGACCACTTGATGGTATGCTCCTTAAGCTTTCTTCACTCTTTTTCATTGGTTTTTCTTTTTTCCTCTTCTGAAAAAATAATTCTTCATGATCTGTCTTTGGATTTACTAATCCTTTCTTCTACTTGTTCTAATCTGCTTTTCAAGACTTCTAGTGAATTTTTCAGTTCGGTTATTGTATATTTGGGTCCATGGTTTCTGTTTGGTGTTTTTTTTTTTTTTAAATATTTTGATCTCTTTGTTGAAATTCTCACTTTGCTCTTACATTCTTTTCCTAACCTCAGTGACAGTTTTGAATTCTCTGTCAGGTAAATCATGTATCTCCATTTCATTAGGATCTATTAATGTATTTGGAGATTATTTTATTCCTTTGTTTCAAACGTATTTTCCTATTTCTTCATTTCAGCATCTTGACTATCTGTGCTGGTGTCTGTGCATAAGAAAAAATAGCCACACCTTTCAATCTTTAAAGGCTGACTCTATATAGGAGAAGACCCTCACCAGTCATCTCATTCATAGATTATGAATGCCTATCAGAATTTTTTATTATTCCAGCTGCTTTGTTGTTGTTCTTAGCAATTCCCAGTCATTTAGAGAAAAATTTGGGTGTCAGTGGCTCTGAGACAATGAGACTGAAATCATTTTCTTTGGAACCCCCCAAAAGGTTGCATTGTTGGATGCTCCCTCCCCAGGCAGAAGGTGGGATTTAGGGTTTTTCTATTTTCTCTGAGTTCAGTAGACTGTCTGTGGCAGCTACTTGTATGGTAATTAATTCTCCCTAGGACTGTGGTTTTTTTGCCTGCTCTGAACTAAACCAAGGGTAAGGGCTGTTCCAAGTGTCTGCATGTATGTTTGAACAGCTGTTTGTTTTTTGTAAACCCCAGGTGATTACTTTATGCCATGTAAGTCAGTTCCCTGAGAAAGGCAAGAAAGAAGACACTACCTTGTGTAGGAGCCATAAACATTGAGATGCCGGATGTGCAGTCCAACCCCTTCACTCTTCAGTGAGGAGCTGGGAGTGTGGCAGTCTTTCCCTATTGTATGGCACTGAGCAGGGGCAGAGGATATGGTGAGAAAGTATCTCCCTCTTTCCTGCTGGCTTCAATAGCATTGGATTTGCACTTGCCTAAGGTTCAGGGTCTATTCAGCTGGTTTCTGAATTTGTCACAAAGGAAATTGATCCATGTGTTGGTGTTAAATCTTTGTGTCCATCAGGGTAAGGGAAGTCTGTAGCTTCCTATTCTTCCACTTGCTGACATCACCTCTATAGCACGATAATTTAATCCTTAAAATAATAAAGAGTACTTAGTAAAGCAGAAGAGCATAAATAAAAACTATGCCTTTGAAAATCCCAAAATAGCTTGAAACTTGTCCACATTGTTCATGGGATATATATTCATAGTCTGACTCAGCTAAGCAAATGAGGGATGTGATTGACTGGAGAAGACATTTGTATTATTAACAAAATGTGAAGATCCTAGTTGTCATTGTAATGTCCAGAGATAATTATTTAGAAATTGGTTATAATTTCTAGGAAAATATAATTTCAGAAGACATACACACATATACCTGTGTTGTAACACAGAGATTCAAATAAAATCATGTCAGGTTATATTGGCTAGTCTTTTCAGTTTATTATTTCTCTTCAGTTAGAAAGACAAAGAACCCAGTGGAACATTTATTTACTTAAGCAGTTCTTTTGGGGGGATCCATTCTATCTTCTAGTTATGGAACCATCCAGTGCAGGGGTCTTCAAACTGCAGCCTGCGGGCTACTTGAGGCGGTGTGATTGTATTTGTTCCTGTTTTGGTTTTTTTGCTTCAAAATAACATATGTGCGTGTGCATAGGAATTTGTTCATAGATTTTTTTTTTTTTTTTTTTTTTTTTTTTTTTTTTAAGCTATAGTCCGGCCCTTCAACAGTCTGAGGAACAGTGAACTGGCCCCCTGTTTAAAAAGTTGGAGGACCCCTGAGACTTGAGAATAATATCATCTTGGTCTTTTGCTAGATACCCTGAAGAGAATTTTATCTCAAGTCTTTATGGGGATCATGGAAGGAGGCTGAAATAAATCATTCTTCCTCTCTTTCTCTCAATCCACATTTAGAAAATTGGAGCTATCAACCAAGACAGAGAACTGTTGAAACTATGTAACACGACGAACATTTGAGGAAATAGCAATGTTTAACTTGGCAAGAAGACAATTTGGAATTGGAGAGTGTGCAGATACCCGTATTTAATATTTGGAAGGATTTTTTTTTTTTTTTTTCTGTGAAAATGGACTTAAGTTATTCTGTGTACCTTTACTCTGAAAATGGAAGTTAAAAGTTGGTATAGACTCTATCACTTTACAAAATTAATGCTAAGTGATTATGTAATGAATGGGTTATTGATAGAAATGAGGATTATGATTAAAAATACTGAGTGGAGAATTTTCAAAGCATGAAACACAATTTACTTCCTGATTCCCATTAAAATCAATAGGCCATCTGCAATTAAAACCTCAGGCAAACTTCCTGTTTACTGTGGCCCATCAATGAGGGCCATGGAGTACCATTCATGAGGGGATGATGTTTGACTTTTCCAGCTGTGATTGGCAGGGCACCCTCTGTTGCAGTTACTGTTATGCAGCTTTGACATCTAAAATCAATGTTATAATGACAGCCTGCATGTCATCAACTCAGGCTGGCTTACAGCTGTGAACAGTTATTGTAAAATGTAGTTTAGATCGTATCTTGGCAGCCATGCCTGTGCAATTAAGATGTGTTTACTGCAATGTGCTGAAATGAACTCCAAATTGCAGTGTTGTTGAATTTTTTAAAAAATGTGTAATAAATTATTTTTTAATTGCAGAAATTCAGTGCATGGTTAAGATTCTCAAGAAACTTTTTTCATTTCTTTTTTATCAAGATCTGTTAGTTAAATGTATAATTTATTTGATTAAATATACTATAAGGTATTTAAAAAGAATTATTTCATTTTCTATTAAAAAGCAAATGTGTGTTAAATTTTGCTTTCCTTAGGGCATTTGAATTTTCCCTCTGAGTTTCCCAAATATCAGAAAAGTAAAGAAATTAGATTTGCTTTCCTAACACAGAAATGTATGCATCAAGATGAATTATGGTTTTCAAATAGTCACTTCTACCGTGGTAAGCTATCGGCTCTGTAATTGACTTGTCAGTTACACAAGAAAATGAGTCACATTATTTACTTCCCTCTATTTTTGAACAAAATCAAGATTTCCCAGTGCATTCTTCTACCTTATTCCCAGATATAAAAGTAATTGAATTTTGGATGTTTTCAAAAATCAAATTCATTTTGGGGGGATCAAGATTTGCTATTTGAAAGATAATAAAGGAGTGCCCAGGCCAGAAGGCAAGTCCATAAAGAAGAGCTTTATAGGAGTTTGCAGATAGTACACAGGCCACTGCTTCAAGGGACAAGACCTCTCTGAAGGTAGCAGTTTACATGTTTGCTAAAAATCATGAGCTTTGTCACCTTAAGGACACAGGGTGTCCACCATACCTCAAGGCCTTCACTCTGCTCCCTCTGCAACACTCATGCTGTGGGTTGCCATGAGGATTCATGGGGTTATGACCAGGCCTTGTAAACCATGAACACTTAGATTATTATGGTGTGTTTTCTTCTTCCTACAATAAAAAATAAGCTGTATTTAAGGCCTCTCCTCCTGCAATAGTTCTAATTATTAGACAAGCTGGGTATGAGAGATCTATTGGGGAGGTTTTTTAAAAATACAGATGTCTAAGCCTTGCTGCAGACTATTTAAATCAGAATTTCTTAGTTTGGGGTTAAGGAATCAGTATATTTTACACAGTTTGTTAATTAATTATTTTTTAAATTTAACTTTTGTTTAGTGGTTACCCTAGAATTCATAATATACATCTTTAGCTTACATGTCTAACCTCAAATAATTTATAGCACTTCATTTAAGAACCTTCCAAGAGTACACTTTGAGTTTCTCCCTCCTTTCCTTTGGGGTATCATTGTGATAATATTTTTCCTTTATATATGTGATAAATCCCATACCTTGTTTCTGGTTTTTGCTGTGAATGATCAGTTACCTTTCTATGCAATTGAAAGTAAGGAAACAGAAGTTTCATATATTTACTTTAATTTTTGTAATTTCTGGTACTCATTTCTCTGGGTAGCTCCTGTTGCTATTAATGTTCTTATGCTGGCAAAGAATTCCCTCTGCTTTTGTTTGTCTGAAATACACATTTTATTGCATCTTCACTCTTGGAAGATACTTTCACTAGATATAGAATTTGGAGTCTGTGGATTTGTACTCATTTTTATTTTAAAAATTGCTTTAAATATATCATTCCAATGTGTTCTGGCTTGCATAGTTTCTAAAGATTAGCCTGCTATAATTCTTACCTTTTACTTCATGTTTTTTCCTTATTCTTGATTTTAAGCAGCTTAACTATGATGTATAAAAAGTGTGTCGTTTGGTATTTTTCCTTTTGGGGGTTCTGTGAGTTTCTTGGGTCTGTACTTTAATGTCTTCATTGTTTTATAAAATTCCAAGCCATTGACTCTTTAAATATTTCTCATATCTATCTCTCTCATCTCTTTTTGAGATGTCAATTGCATTATGTTAGATCATTTGATACTGTGTTCTAGGTCTTGAATGCTCAATTCTCTGTGGGCTTTTTCCAACACTTTTCTCTTTGTGTTGTAATGGGAAATTTATTTTGACCAGTCTTCAAGTGCACTGTTTATTTCCTCAGCTCTTTTGAGTTTACTGATTGGTGGTGCGTTGAAGATGCTCTTCTTCTTTGATACAATTTTTAAAATTTCTGGCTTTTCCATTTGACTATTAAAGTTTCCAAATTCCCTGTTCATGTATATTGTTGACTTTTTCAAACTAGATACTTTCATGTATTTTAAAATTCTTGTTTGTTACTTTTCATATCTGGGTCATGTCTGAGTCTATTTCTCTTGATGGTTTTATCTTTTCTCATGGGTCATTTTACTTTTGTTTTTGTGTATGTTATAGTTTTTGGATGAATGTCAGATGTTGTGTATGCGACGGTGAAGACTGAAATAATAGTTATGCCTGGAAATTAGCATGCCTTTTTTTCAGGCCCTTAGTGTGAGGGTTGGAATCAATCTAAATAGGCTAGGACCTGAGCTGGATTTGGGTTTTGTTGTTATTATTATTTTCAGTTTCAGGGCACTACAGCTTTCAAATCCGTCATTAACTGGGCTGCTAATGCCTTGCATTTATATTCTAATATCTTTAATATCCTATTTTCAGACTGGTGGGTTGAAGTGTGGTTTTAGTTTCTTCTTTCACTCAAATATGGTGGGCTCTTGGGTACCAGAGTTTTTCTCAGTCTTCCTGCTCCCCATTAGATTTCAGTTGCCCTTGCATGCCTGCGTTGCGGAGGGAGTCTCTCCCCAGGTATTGCCCTTGCTCCAGTGCTAGGCAGCTAGTGCATGTTTTTTAGTATTAGGCTTACAGTGAAGTCAGCGCTGTTCCCTTTTATCCTCTCCTGGCCTTGTCTGAGGCCAACCTGCTTTGTATCTGTAGTTAGTCTTGGGCAAGAGTTTCCTTCTCTTACCAAGTGGGAGCAGAACTTCTCTTCTTACAGGAGTCAGTTCTTGGGCCCAAGAAGATTCTATGGGTTGAGATTTTTCTCTTCTACCTTTGTCTGTAGCAATTATCTTTCCCTGTATCTTAGAGGCCAGAGAGTTCTTTAAACCTTCCAGGCCTTCAGAGCCAGATTGCGGTTTGTTATGATTCATCCTTCAGGAATGTGGATCTCTTCCTGGCCCCTGTGCGCAGAATGGGTCTGTGCTCCCTCAAGCAACCTAGAGCTTTTGCTTTGCAAGAGAAAATGGTCATGGAAATGAGCAAGGCTTCATGCCAATTCACTGGGCTCCATAGATCACCTCATTCTCATCTGTACCACCAGGATATGTCATTTTCCCAGACTTTCTCATGGCATCCAGTTGAGGCCCATGGAAAAGAGCTTGCCCATTAGAACAATCTCCCCTGTGTCTTGAACACCAGCTATTCCAAAATGACACATTAGTTCAAGTGATCTTAATGAACAGGGAGGAGTGTGAAACACTAGGGGAAAAGAGATTTCTTAGGAAGTAAATTGCTTTTATAGAACTGTTGTTAATATGAGTATTATTAGAATTATAAAACCAAATCTGATATTGTTTTCCACTGTCTTCAACACAGAGCACTTAGAGATTTTGAGTAGAGGATCATGGAGAATATAGGTTTATTCACAAGCAATTCTGGAATTTTTTAGGTTTTTGACTGCAAACTCTGTCTTCAATGCTGCATAGTTGGCCTATGTGCTATCACAAAGGAAGATAGTGATCTGATAACTTCTGTACAAAAGACTGCAGGCTGTGTCTGATTTTTAGGAGTCATTTATCTACTAAAATCTCACGTTACCTTGATGTCCAGTCAAGATCATCAACTGTTCTGGACATAGAACACTTGTTGGCATCTTTCAGCTAAAGGTAGACTCTGTGACTGTGTCTTTTTCTTAGCACATATTTTCCCTGTTGGCAGAACCGCATCGCCAAGCGCAGCAGGAAGCTGGTGGACTACGACAGTGCCCGCCACCATCTGGAAGCTCTACAGAGCTCCAAGAGGAAGGACGAGGGTCGGATCTCTAAGGTAGGGAGTGAGCTCAGGGTAGATGCTGCTTACCATGTTTTACGACTTGTCGCAGCTCTGCTTTTTAAAATTAAATGTTTCATTTTTAATGAAGGTTGGAATCAGGGCAGAATTGAAACTGAAAGCTGGCACTTGTGGGCTGCTTTCCATTTTTTTAAATTAAAATAAAGTTTTTATATGTTATTGTGGAGTTTAAGAGGGTGACCCTGATTCACACGTTTTGCTCAGAATAAACTTTTGCCTACAATGTTGTAGGATCAAAGGAAGTAATGTGTGTCTGTACTTCCGTATGTGGCTGTGGTCTGCGCTTGATGATGAAGTGCAGATTCAGATGGAAACTTAAGCTGAAATCTTTAAATAAAACTTGGGATTTAAGAAGTCACCTACTAATTACACCCTTTTCTTTCAGTTTGGCCATTTCCTATGCCTGCACTTGGCTGCCTGAATGGTCTTTCTCTATCGCACATGTAGATATGTCTCTCTACTCCTTAAATCTTTTAATGGCTCCTCTTTCTTGTAGAAAAAATTCTAAATATTTTAGCGTGGCCTATAAGGCCTTTCAAGTTTGGCTATATCTTACCTGTCCAGGCTTATCAGCTGTCAGTCTGCCCTTCCCCTCATCAACACCTTCCATACACACCAAAGACAGAGCCTCCATGGCCTCCAGGTCAGCTCCTCAGCAGCTCTAGTCAAAACTGTCCTTCAGGGGAGGCTTCATGCCACGCACCCTGTTCAACCCCTCATCTGTAATACCTTGCCTTAACACTCAGGACAGCCTTTGTGAGGTGCACAAAGGGAAGGCAATATGACAATTCCCTACAGTGAGAGAGCTAGAATTCCACCCCAAGGAACTCCATCACTGCGTATCCTACTGATTTTCCCAACTCCTTCTTTAGCGAACATTTTCTAATTCTTTAAGATTGAGTAAAAATACCACCTTCTTTTTATGAACACTTCTCTCTTCAATGTACCTTCTTCCCTGTAGTATACTCCATACACATTGTAAGTCTCTTTTTAAATATACCTATAATGTAATTATTTAGACTTTCTACTAGACTGAGTATGTCATGGGCGAGTCCAGTATAGTATCCAATGCAGAGTCTACGTGGAAGGCAGTCACGTATTTTTATAGAATAAATGAACCAACCAGAAACTGCAAAAACAACCATTATAATCAATCTAGTTTCCAGTTTTAAATGCCTTAATATTTAATTTTAAGAAATGGTGTGGATTTTAACCAACTATCTCTCTTCCCAAAATGTTTCCAGGATGCATAAGGCTATTTATGTTTTATATTAAGTGGTGTTATTGCATATAGAAATAGCTTGGTTTTTAGTGTAAACATGTATGTTATTTTTAGGCTGAAGAGGAATTTCAGAAAGCACAGAAAGTGTTTGAAGAGTTTAATGTTGACTTACAAGAAGAGTTACCATCATTATGGTCAAGGTAAAAATGGTGCTGTACAGACTGTACATGTCCCCTTTACAAAATCAAAAACAGTGAATAGCTTGTCTTTATCATCTGTGACGATTCAGCGCTGTCCAGTAGAAATGTTCTCTACCTTTCCATTATGGTAGCTACTTGTCATTGGGCCCTTGGAATATGATAATGTAAATTGAAGAGATACATTTTTAATTTAATTTATTTTGTTCTAATTTACTTAAATTAAAAATATCACATGCGGTTAGCAGCTGCCATGTTGGGTGGTGCAATTTTAGCCCATGATGTATTTCTCAAGGAGAGACCAAAATCTCAGGGAGAGGCATTAGGAAAGCTGCCCTCAATTTACAAAATACCCCTTTAGTTCTTCATGGAACATTCTTTATTCTAAGAACTCATCTAGCCTTCGCTACTCTGCATTTCTCATGGAATTAAGTGCCTTTCCTATAGTTTGTTCTATTTTTTCTCCCCCATGGTAGAACTTAAAGGTTGTTGGAGGAAGTGGTACCTTATGTTCCTCAATTTCCATCAGCACCCCTATGCTACTACCTTAAAGAAACAGAATTGTATTTGCCATGACACATTGATTTAAGTCAGGTATTCTGGTCCTAGATTCCAACTAGGTGGTTACCCTTAACAGCTTCTGATGCATAAATTCTAGAGGTTTTATTTATCTCCTAAAATTGGATTTTGAAGGACTATCGTAGAGTTTGTTATTTTCTATGTTCATCTCTAATGTTCTCAAGTTTGGTCACTAACAGGCTCTCAGTGTTAATTTTTGAGCCACCAAACTATCTGGATGAAATTTTGGCTAGTTCACTGCAAACTAATCTGTAGAAATGTCTACCTCAATGACAGCCCATTGCCCAAAGTTCAACATGTATGAAATTACCTCACTGATTATTGAGATACTCAACACCTGCGTTTTTCTTTTTGGTAGCATCCTTGCTGGTCTCCAAAGCCTCAAAACTTTGGAGTTGTTAACTGCAAGAAACCAAAGGGCCAGTAAGGAAATAGTCCCATTTTTTTTAGTGTAGTCTGTTGGGTTGGTCTCCCCTCTCTTTTCTCACTCCCACTGTTCTGATCCTTATCATCCATCCTCTTCTGGGGTATGATGGTAGACTGGCCTTTCATTTCTGTCTTTGACCACACCCTGTATTCCTCTTCTTTCAGAAGGTCCACATTGGCAACTCTGTGGACTGGGTAGGACCTTAATAAATAAGGCATCTTCTCTTTCCCAGCAAGGATTTAAATAGACTGAATATATAAAACTTTTAGAGAAATAGAGGAAGCAGATATCTACTTATATTTGAATTTATTTAGTTACTCATATCTACTTAAAAATCACAAATATATGAAATGATCTGAGTTTTTTAGAAATAGAGATAATACTAGGTTGCCCTCACGTTTCATGGAATACTTATATCCAGTATCTTTATGTAAGTCTTTTACATCAGTGTGTTTATCCTTACTAAAGACACTACCAAGTCAGACTGTAGTTCTCCAGAGATAATCATCATTTTGAGTAGATATTCTGTTTCAAACACATGTTGTCATTTGCATACAAATAAAACAGTTATTCTTTTCCTTTTCCCTACAGAGAAATTTTTGTAATCTCCAATGTAATTACTTACTTCATTTCTTTATGAGATGCTTTTCAAAAAGGCTTGAGTACCACAATGTTCAATACTTCTAGTTATGAGATAATACCCCTGGGAAGTTGCCAGTGGACAACTATGAATTAATACCCTTGGAAAATTACCAGAATTGCTAAGAGACAAATACTTATTGTTTTCCTTACTATGTGTTGGATATGTAACTGATTTTTTCCCTAGTGATCTCGATGAGCCTTCACAAGCAGGATTGACTAATGTTATCACAGGCTTATGTACCATCCTCAGATATTAATAGTATTTACTTATTCAAAGTAAACTACTTACCAAAGTTTATTATAACATAAAAGACTTTGCAGAGACTGCAAAACAAAGGGAGCATCTGAGGAATAATTTTGGAAACAATGTTTTCCCCTTTTCTGATCTTACACAGTACAAATATTTCAATGCTTTTAAACCACTCTAACCCCTCATTTTGGCACTTAGGAAGTAACATTAATCAGTGCTAGTTTTTCTAACCAGATCCTGCCTTTTGTTCAAAACCTGGCTTAGGCTTTCCTTTGTATGTAGTTTGTTTCTTGAGTGAGTCCAGAATACTTAACCACAATAATTATGTGCTCTGTGTGTGTATATGGGTGTATTGGTGCATGCGTGTGTGCGTGTTATGAAAGAGCAAGAGGGAGATCATATTTTGACACTTTTTATTTGCCATGTACTTTACATATATAACCTCTATCATATTTATCTCTTCATTTTATAGATGAGAAGCTAAGGACCATATTGGTTAAACACTTTGCCTAAAATTAGAAAGCTTATAGGTCCTAAATGTGGCATTTAAAAACACTTCTGTATTTTGTTTGTTTTCTGTAAATCCTGCTGCCTTTATCTAGGGCCTCTCTATCAAAATGAAATTGCATGCAGTCATGAATTTTCAAGTTATTTCATGAATCCATATGTCTCTTTTCAAACATACAGCACAACGTTGAAGTTGAAATTGGTAATTTTTAATCTTCTGTTCCTCCTACAGTGAAACGTATAGTGCTGGGCACGCAGTAATGAACATAGTAAATACTAGTGATTGATGTGTAAAATCCTGATCACACTGTTCAAAGTGATTCCAACTGTTGGATGGAATGTTCTGTATCTATCTGTTAGGTTTAGATGGATAATAGTGTTGTTCAAGTTCTTTATTAGTGATCTTCTGCCATTTGTTCTATTTATTACTGAAAGTAAGATAGTGAAGTCTCTAACTATTATTGGGTCTCCTTTATCTTCAATTCTGTTAGCTTTGGTTTCATGTATTTTGGTTTTGTGTTGTTAAGCTTATGTATGGTTATAGTTAGCATATCTTCTTCATGGATTGGCTGTTTTATCTTTGCATAATGTTCTTTTTGTGTCTGATAATAAATTTTGTCTGTTTTATCTGATATGTGGTATTACTACAGCCACTCCAGTTCTCTTTTGTTTACTTTAGCGTGGTATATCTTTTTCTATTCTTTTATTTCCTACCTATTTGTACATTATAATTTGAAGTGTGTCTCCTATAGACAGCATTTAGTTGGCTCTTTTGTATGTGTCTATGTGTGTTATCCATTCTGTGGACCTCTGCCTTTGATTGGTGTGCTTAGTCCATTTACCTTTAATGTAATTACCAAGAAAGTAGTATTTCTGTCTACCGTTTTGCTAATTGCTTTCACTGTATCTCATTTTGTTGTTGTTGTTGTTTCTCCATTCCTCCATTATTGCCATGTGTAAAAAATTTAAAAATTTTTGGATATATGAAGGAGAAGAGAAATGAACTACTATCTAGAGGGGGGTGCAATTTCAATTTTAAAAGAGGAAATTCTAGGGTATGTTTGTATGATTTGTACAAGGAGCTTGTAATTCATAGGAAATGATGGAGAGGTATCACAAAGAAGGAAAGACTCCAAAGGTAATACTTGAGATAAATCTTTTAAAATGAGTAGAGTCACTATTTAGTGGAAAGAATATTTTTAGGCTGATATAGAGCATCAATAAAGGTGTAGTAGCTGAAGCAGATATGTGGGCTCATAGTAGCTAAAGAACTTTAGCCTAATGTGGCTTAAGGTCAGAATGACAATTTCCAGGAGGAGCTGATGTTGATAAAACAAGAGAGAGGCAGGTGTCAGATTCACGTATCATTCATTCAGCAAATGTTTATTGACTACCACTGTGTGCCAAGCACTCTTTTAGGTGCTAACAATTCTGTATTGAAACTTTTTGTTTTTATGTCTTGAGTTTACATTGAAGGATGTATAAAGGCAGTTACCTAAAAAACAAAGAAGAAAACAAGCTGTCAGACAATAAATTTAATGCAGAAAATAAAACAGGATAATTTAATAGAGAGTAACACGGGATGGGTAACTATAATTTGGGTGGTTAGGAAAGGTTTCTCTTAAAGAGACAGACCATATATGAAGAAAAGGAAGTTTTGAGGAAATACTGAGTTTCATTTTATTTATTCTAAGTTTGAACATCATAGCCTAGAGCAGTGGTTTTCAACCTTCCTAATGCCGCAGTATATTTTCATTGTTAAAAAGGGGGTCGTGACCCACAGGTTGGGAACCTCTGGCCTAGAGGAAAATGGTCATTGATCTCATAGGAGTTAAAAAAGTCAGCAGTTGGAATAGAAATGAATGAGTGAGGGCACTTGTGGCCTAGGAAACTAGGTTAGTGGGTAGACCACTGGAGTCCCATTTTGGAGGTGGGACAGTTGTGAGTGATGGCACGACCTGGGGTATGCAGTGGCCACCACAGAGTGTATATAAATAGGATGCTAGGATCATGAGTTAGGGGGCTCATTTTTTTGGTTAGATGTTCATATGAATAGCATGATTTTTCTGTGTTAGCATTTGGTGAGGAAACTATGAGACTGACCATTGTGAGTAGTAAATGGAGCTGGGGTATAGCTGGGAGTTTGATAAATGAACTGGGGAGAGGTTGAATATGCTGCCATCAGGTTGTTAGCTGAGTAACTGAAGGAAGGAAGGGGTTAAGAAGGACTGTCTTGGTCTGATTGGGGTCCTAGAGAAAGGGTCACAGGCTGCCCCTCACAGTGCTCCAGGACGATTTCTCTGCTCAGTGAAAGGATGCTCTTCCTTTTGCTGACCAATTGGAATTAATTTTTCCTTCCTCAAACACATTAGGAGTATTATATATAATACTGAACCTGGACCATTTATATTTTATAAAAATTAATAATAGATATCTCAAATCTCAGAACATTTGCAAGATACCTATGTAAAATATAAACACATTCTTAGGGGAGAGGTTCTGAAAGTGTTGTCTCTGAAACAGTAGCACCAGTATCACCTAGAAACTTGTCAGAAATGCAAATTCTCAGTCTCCCCACACAGACCTACTAAATCTGAAACAAGCCTTCCAGATGATTCTGATGTACACTAAAGTTTGAGAACCACTGTTTTAGGGTTGTAACTTAATTCTAGGAGAAGTTGTGCTCTATGCCAAAAGATTTTCTTTTCTTTTTTTTCTTCTTTTTTAGTACACTAACAGATGAGGAAAGGTGGGGCATACATTGTGTTAAGTATTTTATTTAATGTTATTCAAAATTATATAAGGAAAATCTGGCTTTAATATGCTTCCTTGCCATTAAAAATCCATTTTTGCTGACTGCCATCTTTCCCTTTCTCTTTTCTCCTCTTTGTATTTCCATACGGTAGACGAGTTGGATTTTATGTCAATACTTTCAAAAACGTGTCCAGCCTTGAAGCCAAATTTCATAAGGAAATTGCAGTGGTGAGTCGTGACAGATTATTTTTACATATGGAATGTATAGTTAAGGAAGGTTTATCTTGGAGACAGTGAAATGGCGCAGTCTTATCCCAAGAGTTCACACTTGCCTGTTCTCTTCAGTTGTGTGTTGTCACTCCCAGTAATGCTGCCATTGTGTTTTGTAGTGACCACATAATTTTCTGTATCTTTGGCAGACTTTTTTCACAGTTTCAGAGCCTCGTTTCTTTTTCAACCGATTTGTAAAGTTGGGATTTCAAGTGAAAAATTAGCTTAAAATTGGTCTCAACATATTTAGGGACAACTCTGTTGTTGACTGATGTTTTTTTAGTTTTGGGGGGTGATTGTGTGGCTATTTCTAGTGGAGTCAATATGAACAGTAAGCTTTTGTTTTCTGCTCTGTACTGTGGTTAATAAATATATCTTGATGCTTTTTCAGTTTATTTTAGTTTTGACATGGATTTTAAATTTGGATGATGTACAGAATTTGTTATCTTGAGGCCATCCAAACTATCATAAGATTCTTAGTTGCTCAATAACTAGTTTCATTCTTGGGGAGAATAGCCTGAATTGGCACCTGGATGACTTGCAGCTAATACACAAGTGGCTTCTGTCCCCTTAGCTTTGCCACAAACTATATGAAGTGATGACGAAACTGGGTGACCAGCACGCCGACAAGGCCTTCACCATTCAAGGAGCTCCCAGGTAGGCCAGTGTTGATTAGAGCACTTTGAATATGCCGCTTGCTGAAATGTCTGCAGGCTGTGGCCCAGCCTGCGCTATTTCCTTCATCTTATAGAAGTCTCTCAGGGGCTTTCCACCTGAGGGCTGATGCTGACCTTAGTTCTGTGTGTACATCTGGTCTTCAGTTACTCAGTGAGGGTTCTTATTGCCACAATAGAACTGACTATCTGCCTTTCTCAGCTTTCCACAGGGCCAGATAGCAATGGTGTGAAATTTTAACATATAGTTTCTAGTTGTGCACTTGTTACTTTCTCTGGAGAAGAGAAGAATTCCCCAAACCTATGGCACTCCTGATTCTTAACATGAGGGCTGACATCCTTGATGAATCCATTTTGGGAAAGGACAAAGGAAGTGAGACCTCCTCGCCGTCTTACCTCCTACCTGTTGATCTGGCAGACAGTGAGTGGTCTCCATTTTCTAGCATACTGCTGTTTGATGACACCAGTCAGATACACTGAAGGACCAGTAGTCCATAGGGGAATGTCTGCCTTGCCGAGGTTTGGCATCACGCCAGCTTCCTCTTGTGTTTGGCACCCCTTTTCCTCCACCCTTGTCAGGCATTAGGTACTCAAGGGAACACAGGCTAGGGATTCAGAAGACCTCGCTTTCCATTTTGTGACTTTGTAGTTCATTTGCTTTCATTAAGTAAGTTCAGTAACCTCTCTGGTTAAATGTCTCATTATTCTTTTAATTCAGTGGAGAAAAGATAAGATGCTATTGAACTAAATAGCTTCTAAGGTGTAATACCCAGTCTTGACAGTGTGTATGTGCAGCTGTAACATCAGTCAGCATGAGCACTCTGACGCGTGCAGTTATAACAACACAGCCATACTCACGCACCAACGTCTACGTATGGTCGTGTTTGCATCCTGTGTTCTTCTCCCCTGCTCTGTGGATTAGCTGCACTCATAGTCTCTGGGATGGCTGCTGTACTAAGTGAGCAGTAGCCTTACCTTCTCTACCTAAGGAGAGGAGCACTGCTGTTCCTGTTACTGTTTCAATGCAGTTATTTCACTGATGAGCTAGGCAGAAAGGAGAAAGGAGAATAGGAATATTGAAGTGATGTTATGTTTGGGTGTTCTAAAAAGTAATGGTTGCCCCCTTCCATGGAACTGAAGGGATAGGTGCACCTGATGATTTCTCCTGAATCAGAGAAAGTGAAGACCAAGTGGAGCCAGGACCTCTTAACACATGTTCCTTTTGTTTTTTTCCAACATTTCCTCTGCAGAGCGAGGTGGTGAGTGAGCTCAGGGGAGTCTCTGTTAAGCCTAGATTGGGGGTGCGATTCCTGTTAGAGGACATGATTGCTGGCGTGTGGCTCCAATCATGCGTGTCTATGTTCTCTAGAGGACCCTGCTCCCCTGGCCCTGTGAAGATGCAAACCATGCTGTGAATATGTGCCGTTTTATTTGGGGGTATAGGCTCTGTTCTTTCTAGCTGTAGACTTTAGAAATTCTTAGAGAGTAGGATGTGTCCCGAGTGCTTCTTAGTCATCACATTTGGGCTGTTCCCAAGCGTCTGGCCTGGTGCTGGGAACATGGTGGGTTCTCCGTAAACATTACCGAATCTCACTCAGCACATGATTTATTTGTACATTTCAAGGTGTCTGAGTTGAGTCATTGGTTCATAAGGTGTAGAAAGAGAAGTGAATTTAGTGGAATTATTTTTAAATGTCATCAGAGAGCATGTCTACAAAATCTTTATTTACTCTATGCTAAGGCTGCCTTTTAATATAAAATTTACAATTTTCAGAGGTTTTTCTTTAGATTGTAACATGGCAAGATTGGCTTGTGAATAAAAAATGGAACTAGTTAAATTAATTCAGCCTGTGTTTGGAAGATGCTTGCAGGGTTTGTTTGAGAGAGCAGGAGTTTGCGTTACTAAGAACTTGAATTCTTAGTAATTCAAAGGAATTCTTGAATTCTTTACTTGCACTCACATCCACTAAATTACTGGATGGCTTCAGGATTGTTTTAACCTCTCTGTGCCCCACTTTACCTGTAAAGTGGGGACAATACGGCACGGCCACTGTGAAGAGAAGAGATAGTGTGTGAATGGGGTCTGGCCCACAGCGGGCAGTATCTGGTACCAGTTATCACCATCACCCTTACTGTTGGCCAGAATTAACCGGGAGGGGGGAGCAGGATGATAAACATGACCTTATGCGTCAGGATGCTTCAGGATTTCTCTGGAGACCCCCTGAGCACATGAGTGTTGTTCCTTAGAAGGCCCCTTGCTTAGTCCTCTGTGTTCATCTAGTGATTCGGGTCCTCTCCGCATTGCAAAGACGCCGTCGCCACCCGAGGAGCCCTCGCCCCTCCCGAGCCCGACGGCCAGTCCGAATCATACACTGGCACCTGCATCTCCTGCACCAGCACGGCCTAGGTCGCCTTCTCAGGTAGGAAGACTAAATATTTTGGTGGATGGAAGAACTCATGGAGAGGTGGTCCCTTCAGGAATACTAGTGCCATGGAGAAGTTTCCAGTTGGGGATCCTGAGGTGTAGGATGTGGGCATTATGATTTTCACTAAGGCATCTACAGTCTGGGTTTTTGTTTCTCTCTTTGTGTGTGGGTGTAGGTTTTTTTTGGAGACAGACTCTTGCTCTGTCACCCTGAGTAGAGTGCAGTGGCGTCAGCCTAGCTCACAGCAACCTGAAAGTCCTGAGCTCAAGTGAGCTCCTGCCTCAGTCTCTTAAGTAATTGGGACTGCAGGCACCCGCCAGCACGCCTGGCTACATTTTCTACTTTTTAGAGACAGGGTCTCATTTTGCTCAGGCTGCTCTCAAAGTCCTGAGCTCAAGCAACTCTCCTGCATTGGCTTCTCTGAGTGCTGGGATAACCGGCGTGAGTCCCTGTGTCTCTCCTACCCATTTTCCTATTTGACTTTTTACACTTCCTTACACGCCCCATGCTTGAGTCTGTTGGGCCTTCCTGCCCCCCTCTCAGCTGGCTCAGGCTAGCGTGCTCTCCTCTTCTACCAACTCTGGGCTCTTAGAATTCTCTTTGAAGGGTCCATTCAATCCTCCCTTCTCCATGAAACCTTCTCCGGCTTGGGGGTTTTGACTACATTTAAGGCAAGTACTGCCATGAAAGCAGTTACTTTATATGTCACTTCACCTTTCTTTTGTACTATATCGTGTATGAGTAGCCATTTAATAAAACGGTATGAACCATGAGATTAAAAAGAAACAATATTTTCCAGCTCCATCCATGTCAACATGAAAGAGGTAAAGTCTCCATTTTTTTTAATGCTGCATAGTATTCCATGGTATACGTATACCACAATTTATTAATCCATTCATGAGTCAATGGGCACTTAGGCTTCTTCAAATATTCTTCTTAGTAAAGTATCTCAGGAATGGAAAAAAAATATCCAATGTACCCAGTACTACTGTGAAACCAATTTATAATTTCACACTTGCATATGAAAAATGAAACACACTATAGCCTAGGATGAAAGAGGGGAGGGGAGGGAGAGGGTTGAATAAAGGCAGGGTTAGTAGGGGGACCACATCTATGGAGCATATTGCAAGTACAAGTTGTATCTATCATGTGTAGAACACAGATGTCTTAATGCTGTAATTGGGTAAATGAGGTGAAGGCTATATTGATTAGTAGGATGTAAGCACTCGAATTTGTACAAATAGTCGACACATTAAATCCCATAATAGCATAAATGTATTTATGATCTATGTACAAATGACTTAATAAAAAAAAAAGAAAAAGAAACACTAAGGGCTGGGTAAAGGTAACCGTAGAGAAAAATTGCCACCTTTATTTTCCAAGCCCAGTCTAGTTCATGCTTTCATGTACAGCTGCTTCTTGACTTGGCATGGGGTTACGTTCTGAAAAACCAACCCTTTGTAGGCTGAAAATATTCTAAGTCAAAAATGTGTTTAATACATGTAACATACTGAGCACCGCAGCATCTGAGAGCCCCCCCTATGTAGACAACATTGTTTCCCTGGTTCAGGAAGGCTTATTTCTATCTAAGTTGCATTCAGAGATCAATCTAGTTCTGTTCATGGGACATTTCTTCATGTCTCCCACATCATCTTTGGCTGGATTAATGTTTATATTTAATGTTTCCTAGACAAGGAAAGGACCTCCCATTCCACCTCTGCCTAAAGTCACCCCAACAAAGGAACTTCAGCAAGAGAACATCATCAGTTTCTTTGAGGATAACTTTGTTCCAGAAATCAGCGTGACTACGCCTTCCCAGGTGAGTGCTGGTTCCAGGATTCCCCTGGCAGTGCCACGGCAGAAGAACTATCAGGGGTCACTTCCAGGGAAAATGGCAGACTTCAGAGCCAACTATGTGGTTTTCATTATCATTCAGGTTTGTCTTAATTACTTGATATGTCTAAAACATTCTTAAATCAGTGATGTATATTGTGTGAAATTATTCTTACATTGTTAAGGGTAGTATATAATTATTGTAGAAAATTGGGTACATACCATGAAGTATAAAATGAAAGATTTTAGTAGTCACTCAAATCATACCACTGTGACATAACCACTAATGCCCTTTGGTCTAGTTCCTTACTGTCTTTTCCCCAATGCCAGAGTGTATATCAGTTTTGCACCATAAAATTCGGATTGTACTGTTATGTATTCCTGACTCCTCTACTTAATTTTTTTGGAGCATTTTTCATGTTCTAATATTGTGTTTGTAGAAACATGTTCAGCTATAGCAGCCTATCAGTTAGATGCACCGACCTTTGATTGCTGGCCACAGGTTGCTCCTGATTTTTTTTGTTGCTTCATCAGCACTTCAGGGACCATCTGTATATACATGTTCACACATGCACAACAGAAGGTGCCAAAAAAGGTATATACATTTTAATAAAGGAAAAATTATTTTTAAATTATAATATTCAATTAAAGTTTAACTTCTGAAATTACAAGAGGTAGAAGATACAATATACAAGGTAACAAATGTTATCAAAATATATTGAGCATTACAATTTTAATATAGTTTTTTCTTTCTTAAAATGTGCATACATTTTTTGGCACCCTCTGCACATAAGAATTTGTGTTTTGTGCCTTCTGTTATTTCTTTTATATTGATTCCTAGTAGGGAATTGGAAAAGGAAATCAAAAGAGGTGAATAAGTTCAAGTCTGTCACCCTTCAGCAGGGTCGTACCATTTATGTGATTCAGCAGATGGAGTTAGTGTTCCTGTTGCTCTCGAGGACACCTGGGTGCATGTGTCCCACCAGCAGCTGCTCCCAGGCTTGTCCCTGCTGGCAGCTAGATTTGTCTCATTGACTCAAGAGTAGTTGTGACTTCCAGAACTACTCCTAATGGGAAAGCATCTCTTTGTTTCGCAGGTGGAAGTCCCCAAAGATGTCAGGTCAATATCGTTTCCTCTCAGTGTCGTCTGAGATAACATTTACATTTTGCAAGTGTCACTAATGCAATCATGTAATGACTGAGCATATAAATGACCAATTACAACAATATCTCTGTTGCAGTCATATCTTGTCAATAACTGCAGAGATAACAGGGACCTTAGAAAATAAAAACTCAGAAGCAATGCAGTGGGGAATCATCATTTGTCGTCCCTTTTGAGGCACAATGCTTTGAGCTATTGTTTTTCCTTCTCTGTTGTTTGCATGAGATTCTGAGTTTCGGAAACTAACTAGGGTTTGAAATGTGATTTATAGCTCCTTTGAGGAGAGGAATCGCATGTTTATCAGTGTGTGGGCAGACTGCGTGTCTGAGTTCAGAGATGCTCTACGGCCGTCGCCCTGGCACCAGGCGTGAGCAGTTAGTTCCCGGTTGGTGCAGCCCTTTGTATGTGCCTCTTCCCAGCTTCGTGGTCATCTTCACTATGTGAATGTTCAAATTGAGAGTGTTTTAGGGAGATAGTACCCTTCCTCTGTTACTCTGGCCTGGACACTCAGAGAGCATCCTCTCAATTCCGTCACGAATGGAGACTTCGGTCACCTAGAAGCCTTGTGTACTTAGCTGAGGACATCGTCTTGCAGCAGACAAAACAGCTGAAGGAGAGACGTCATGACACATAGACGTGTGAAATAATGATGAGGCTCAGAAGTGTTCTTTCTTTTTAATTTGCAGTTTACTGACTTGTAGATAAGGACTCTTTGTGGTGGGGGAAAGTACGAAAGCACTTTTGAAAATAACAAATGGCAGGAGAGGCCACTAAGTACGCCTGGGAGCATTAACTTTGCTGCTATCATTGAATGAACCTGATGTGAAAAGTTAAGAGCTGGGTAGAGAGCGGGGAAGCCTTTTCCAGCTACAGCTGCTCAAGGACACAGCCCAGTGGTAGAGCTCTGCTCCTGGGTTTTGCTGGTGCCGTGTGTGAGCTCTGGTTGTGGAGAAGGGAGGGAAAAGCACCTCCCCACCTACATCTGTTACAGTTTTCTGGTTGTACATCTGCCCTTCAGTCTGCCAGGCAATTTAAAAGGACTGACCACCAGAGACATTACAGGGGTGCATGCTGGGGAGTACAGCCTCGTGCGTATTGTTTTCTTTTTTAGGGAGGGGGCAGAAAGGTTTCTTCTCATTTTCTTGAATTTGAGAAGCAGCATAGCTCTAGCAGCTGGACTGCAGAGGAGGACTTGAAGTGTCTTATATCAAGATGTCAAGAGGGAAAGAAGCAGGGATGTATATATTTCAGTGTGCTTTCTGGTTCATTGAGTGATAGCATCTCACTTTATTTAAAAATTTACAGATATTGCCTTTTCCTCAAACATCTTGATAATTTCTTGCTTTTCTTGTTCCTCTGGAGATAGAAATGCCCATTTTGTGTTACATCAGCACCTCTAGCAGAGTTTCTGATTCAGAGGGTCTGGGTTGGGGTCAGGGATCTGCATTTGTCCCAAGCTCCCAGAGGCTGCTGCTGCTGCCAGTCTGGAGACCACACTGTGGGAACCTCTGTGTTGAGCCATCAGGATTCCATGTAGCATAAATCTGTCATTGACAGCACCACAGTGAGTTCACAGATTTCTCCCAGGGAAAGATGCAGCTAGGTCAAGTGCATGTTATTTTGACCATTTATAACTGCTACCTCTAATCACTTCTCAGCCTTTGGGCTAACATCCATGTAGTATGCCTGCGCATTTAGAAATCGTGTGACTGAAAGAGCTCTATTCTGGGGGCTGTTGGACACGTGCATGCACAGGAGTGTACTTGTAACATTAGATGTGTGCATGTACCTGCCATAAGTGTGTGGGTCACATCATCTGGACAGCATTGTGTTTGACAGTGCCCAGATAAATTGGTAAAGGAGAATAAATAACGGTGCTTAGAAGCAGTGAGATGCTAACTGCAAGGAAGTACAGTATTGAAAACAGAAAGCTGAGACGTATCTGGAAAGGTTTTCCCTGATACATGTAATAATGTAGAATGATCCATGTACATTTTACTTTAATATTAATGTTTTCCTAAATGAGTCATCTACATTTAGAACATAGGTTTTGTATAGCCAGTTGCTATTTTTATGATGTGCTGGGGGAAGGGAGGAGCATTTATACTAATCCTGCCCAGAAGCTCAAAATGTAATGATTGAAATATACCCAGTCTCTGGCGGATTTGTCCCCTACACCTAGAGTGTCACGCTGCTCTCCCGAGTGCGACCTGAGATTGAAAACAGAAATCATTAGGCCTGCAAAGCCCTTTAATGACCCAAACATTAAATATAGATAGAATTTTCTCCTGGAAAATGTCCTTACCTGCTCACAGAGGGTCAAGACCCAGGGGGTTATCTTGGAATTCTGGTTCTGTATCTTTCTTTCTTTCTTTCTTTCTTTCTTTCTTTCTTTCTTTCTTTCTTTCTTTCTTTCTTTCTTTCTTTCTTTCTTTCTTTTTATTAAGTCAAATACACATAGATCATGAATACATTCATGCTTCTGTGGGGTACAATGTGCTGATTTTTTTTTTATACAATCTGATATGGTTAGATCAAACCAATCAACATAGCTTTCACCTCATTTACTTGATTATCGTGCCAAAACATCTATGTTCTATACTTGACAGATTTGATTTGTATTTACCTTTCAAAGGAAAAGCCATTGTTCTCTATTTTTCCTCCAAAGTCCTAATCAGGTGTTAAGCCAGAGTTTCTCAAACAGTCACTGCTTTACCCCTGAAATACCCTGTTCCTGAGAAACAAGTATTTGGGGAAACATTTTAAGAAAGGAAGATCTAAGAGATACATGTCCCTAGAAACTAAATATATGGCATGTAATTAGATTTTTACAGAAGATCAAGACAAAAAAATTAAAACAACCACATATGTGTATACATACATCAGTGTATGTGCAAGGGTGTTTCTCTATGTTTTCTTCAAAAGATGTTTTCTACTGCTTTGTATCCTAACTTGATGACTTGACTTTAAATCCGATGTCCACACTCCTGTTTCTCCAGGGCTTCTTCAGGGAATATGGCCCTGAACAGTAACTTTTGCTGGGGGCCTATAGCCATGTAAATAATTTGAGCTACTTTAAGTGAGCATGTAAGCACCATCTGGTGGCCCTTCTCATGCCATTCTGTAAGTGAAATGCCATGCTGGCAGAAGGGGGGAAATCTGTCCACCTACTGCCCTCCTGGAAACAGGTCTGGCCACCGTGCTCCAGGACAACTCTGTAGATAAGAGCCCGAGGGTTCCTGGCCCCTGTGTGTGGAGTAGGGCTGGGGTGGGCTCCAAAGTGGAGAGGTGGGCACCAGGCCCATGCAGGACCTGGCTCAGGCTCCTGGTGGCCTCAGCAGACAGCACCATCAGCCGCAGCCGTTCCCTACCACCAGAAATAGGCTTAGAACATTTTTAAAAAGGTGCTCAAAAGCCTGAAGCTGCCCTGAATTTCAATGTCAAAAGTGTCCCAGTTTTCCTAAAACTATATCCTTCTATTCAGTGGCTGAGAGGAAGAAAAAACTTGCCTGTCTCAGGATTTTTTCATAGTAGATACCCCCAACTATTTTTCCTAAATCTTTACCCAACAATGATATCGCATATTTTCTCTCTATGATAAGGTTTCCCTTTTACAAATCCAGAGGGATTATCCTTTGAACATCCAAAGGCTTATTCCTCCAAACCCTGTTCACCACCCTGTTGGGCGCCTGCTGTGCTCCAGGCAGACTTGAGCACAGCCTTCCTTCCAAGCCTGTGAGTGCTGCAACTCCCTCAGCATCATGAACTCTTCTGCTCTTACCGCTCTGTTTTCCAGCCTAAAACTTACTTCGTTTTTACTTTCTAAGTTCAGGAAATCATCCTATTTTGGTAGCCAATCAAACAGAAACAGATTTTATTTTTCTTTCTTTCTTTTTTTTTTTTTATTTTTTTATTAAATCATAGCTGTGTACATTAATGTGATCATGGGGCACCAGACACTAGTTTCATAGACCGTTTGACACATTTTCATCACACTGGTTACCATAGCCTGCCTGGCATTTTCTTAGTTATTGTGCTAAGACATTTACAATTCACATTTACTATATGTGAAACTCAGAAACAGATTTTCAATGTGCAAAATCAGTTCATAAAGTGAAATGGCCCTTCTCATCCTTTGCAGTGCTGAGGGGCCGGCCTAAATACTGGTAACTTGGTTTTCAATACTGCATTGGCTTTTTTTTTTTTCTTTTTAAACGAAGCACATTTCTGAACCAGCTGCCTTTTCTTTCACTTATGGTTTTACAAAGCAAACATATTAACATTATTTTAAGAGAGAAAGAATTAGTAAGATGAAAATTGGAAGGAAGAAAAATTACAGTGTGTTTCAAGCCCAAATGTAGTCAGTATATTTCCTCAGTGAATTACCAGCATCATTGTTCTGTTCCTTGAACAGGGAGAACCAAGCAGTATAATTTATGTAGGTAGCATCTGGTGTTCTGAAAATGTTTTTAAATTATTCTGTTATTTAGCCTCCCCATCTTCCAAGGTTCTCAGACCCCAGAGCTTCTAATAATGTTCTTTCTTCTCTGCAGAACAGGAACACCTACTGAATATTTATATTCCCTAAATATGTCATATGCAAGGTCTCATTCAATTTAATCTTGACATCAATCCTGTGATTTACATGTCATTATCCCTGCTTTTCAGAAGAGAAAACCTATCATCTTCCATACCATGGTGTTCCTAGGACAGACAGGGAAAGCACAATGCTATAGACCATGTGTAACAACATTTTAAATGCCTGAAACATAGGTGTCCAGGAAAATGAACAAATCTATGTAACAGTTTCTCTCCTTAATGTCCAGAATCCATGTTTTCTAGAACCTGTTTAGGTTTTGTTATTAGCGGAGTTCTTCAGGTTGTTACACATGGGTGACATTCTTGGTGAATATCAGGATGCAGCAGTAAGGGGGACATCATTTACCAGTTCAGCCTTCTGTCCATCCGTGAGGTGTAACAGAACTTCATTATAAGCACAGAACCAGTTGCTCTTCCTTGCTGACTCTATTCTTATGAATGGTGATCTTTACACCTTTAGGTCGACATTCATAATGTTAGAGCACGTGCTACACCAGGAATGACTTTGCCATCTACCAACTTGTTCCAGTAAAAACAGCACCAAAATGAAACAAACTAAGGAAAAGTTTCCTATAAAGTTTAATTGTATGTCAATCCATTAAGGCATTGCAGGATCATATAAACGTAGGTAGGCACACAAAGCGAATGTGGAAACTGTAGGACAGTTTTGGTAAGTCTAGGTTTTGTGTAAAAGGGTCTGTAATGTACTAGTCTGCTAATTGTATAGTAGCCCCCCTCACCTGGGTTTCACTTTCAATTACCCAAGGTCAACCACAGCCCCATAATGTTACATACAATAAGATTTTTTCAGAGGCAGAGGGGAATCACATCCACATAACCTTAATTATTATGTACTATTATAATTATTCTATTTTATTAGCTATAGCTATAAATCTCTTATTGTGCCTAATTTATAAATTAACATTTATACTAGGGATATATATATATAGAGAGAGAGGGTTTCAAAAATGTATACGTATTTTAAGAAAAGAAAAAACTATTAAATTTTTAATACTCAATATATACTAATACAGTTTGTTCTCTTGTTCTCTTTGTACAGTTGTATCTTGTAATTGTAGAAGTCAAATGTGAGAGTACCATAATTTTAATATAGTTTTTTCCTTTCTTAAAATGTGTATACATTATTTGGCACCCTCTGTGTGTATATATACATGTATAAATACACATACAGGCAAAGCATAAATACATATGAAAAAACGTGGTGTAGCAATGCTATCAGTGGTTTCAAGTATCCACTGGGGCCTTGGAAGGTATCCCCCAAGGATGAGGGAGGACTACTGTGCTACGACAAACACTGTGGAAGGAATACTTGACAACGTACTTTTAAATAATCAAAAGATGTTCCATTCTAAGATGGCAAATCTATAGTGCTTGGATGCTGTCAACATACTGTAGTTAATACTGTTATTCACACTAACTGTGATGTGCCCAGCCGTAACAGTCTTGTTACAGGCTTCCAAGCAAGAAGTTAAATTTCCCTAGGCCACCATTTCATCATAATTATTGAGAAGAGCATTGCTTTGTAACCCTGGGTAGAGGGCTGTGGCGTTACAGCTCACAGCAAGCTCACAGCAAGCTCAAACTCTTGGACTCAAATGACTCTCTTGTCTCAGCCACCCAAGTTAGTTGGGACTACAGGTGCCCACCACAACGCCTGGCTATTTTTAGAGACCACATCTGGCTCTTGCTCAGGCTGGTCTTGAACCCGTGAGCTCAGGCAGTCCACCCACCTCAGCCTGCCAGAGTGCTAGGATTACAGGCGTGAGCCACTGTGCCCAGCCTTGAAATGCTAAAACTCTTACTGTAAAGTTGTAAAGACCCTTAAATGAAAAGTATTTATATGACATGAGAAACAAGTCCTGAATTGATTCTGCTCCTGAAAACTTTATTTAAGCCTTTTGAGTTAAGCTTTTTATTGGACCTCTTGTGCCTGGTGAGGAAGGTATAAGTATCTAGCATGATAAAGGAGATTTGCTAAAGGTTCTTAAAGTACATTTAATGAAAGAATAAAGAAATGGAAGATCCCTGGAAAAAGTTATACCGATGGCCTGACAGTAATCTGGATCAGATGATAATATGATTTAAAAAATCATTTTGTGTGTGCCTGTGTGGAGGGTGATTTGGAGACTGTTTTCCTCTAAATGTTTTGTGGCTATAGTCATATGTTGAAATCTTTAGTAAAAATCGAAAATTATAATTCTATTCCCACTTTTACTAATTTTGTTTTCATAACACATAACCTTCTTTCTAAATAGTGACTGAAATGTATTGTTTTAGAAATTTGCTTATTGCTTAAAAAATTTTTTTAGTGGGGGAGGCAAGGTTGTTATTGCCTAGAATGATTTCAAACTCCTGGGCTCAAGAGATCTTCCCACCTTGGCCACCCAAAGTGCTGGGATTATAGGTGGGAGCTAGTACAACCAGCCTGGAAATTTGATTATTCTATATCAGTTTTGTAACTTGTGATTTTTTTACTATAACAAAATATTCCCATGTCAGTTTAGTAAATCTCATCATTAAATAGTATCAGATCCTTGTGTTATGAACCCATCTCCTATTGTTAGGTTGTTTTTTTGTTTTTTCTTTTGTTCATCTGCTTTATTAATGTGTGAGTGTCTGACAATAAGCTGCACATATTTAAATTGTATTCTCTGATATGTTTTAACGTGTCTCTAGAGCCAGCGGGGTTTCAACCTTTTCAAATTTTTTTTCTCTCCTGCATATTGGAAGAAGAGTTGTCTTGGGTCAAACAGTAAATACACAAACACTTTCAAAAGCTGATTAGCAGGAAAAAAAAAAGTCTAGGCATACTTTTTGTGGCACCCAGATAAGCAAAACAAGTCTTCACAAAATCAGCATGCAGCCTGGAGGCCACAGATTAGACACCCCATGCCACTCTCTAGGCCATGAAGCCATGACCAGAATTGAGATAAGGAATGCATCTGTCCTCCCCAGATTTTCCTGAATCGCTTCCGCTTCTTGCCACGGGCGGGATGCAGCCTCTCCAGGTAGCGTGCAACTTCTTAATGCAGTCCTGCCTCTGCTGGGGCCCAGGGAAATCGATGAATTCTGTTTAGCTGACTCTTCCCATTCCCCTAAATGGGGAAAGGATGTGTCTCCTTGAGTTTTTGTAAGGATTATATTTGATGACAAAGGTACAGTTTGCAGAACATGATAAAGTAACTGCTTTAGAAGCAATAAAGTCTCGTTAACCTTAGTCTGCACCAGAGTTCACTAACATGAAGAATGTTCATACATATATGTGCAGAGTTCTTAGAACACAGCTGGGAATCTTACCCGTCATTGGTGCTATGGAGGGCGGTGAAGAAAATAGTTAGATTCTTGGTTAATGACGGGGACAACCTAAGACAGGATATGGAGAGGCTGCATGGTGGATTACATCCATAGTACCCAAAGACGGGTAAGATCACTCTGCATTCAGTCAACCTAAGACAGGGACCAAACCATTGATGTTTGTATCCCCATGACGGGTAAGACTGAAACTGCAAGAGCAGGCAACCTAAGACAGGGGCTATGTT